>ARYC01007820.1:0-18482 GCA_000711775.1 Oxytricha trifallax
TACATCCTCTACTAGGACCTGCTGAGGGTGTCATTTCCTATTAATTATGGTTGTAAGGATTCAAGGTTTGTTCTATTGTCAAATCTTCATTTTCTATTGGAGTTTTGCCATTGAGTATTATATAGGGCCCCCACCTCTAGCCTTGGGCGCGTCTCCATCTCTTTGATCTTTCGTCGCATCTCACATAGTAGCCTCCATCGTCTCATCCATTTCAATAAACTTCTAGTTGGCGCAATCTTCAACAAATGTAAGCTTGCGGACTGACGTGTGTATTTCAATCATTGAGTCCACCAACTCCTTATAGTGCGTAATAACACTGTCGCCAAAGATGGTTGAAGCAAGGTCCACAATCTCTTTCTTAGATTTCTTCCCAACGGTCATAGTATCCAGTAAGCATCTCAATCGTATCTCGAAAATTGTAGCTTCAGGAATATGCGACGGCGCGAGGAGGGCACGAAGATGGGGCGGCAGCACTGACTAGTCGAGCTCCACTGGCAATGGTGACAGGAAGTTAATGATGTTCTTAGTCATCCTGTTATCCGGGCTGAGCATCACGGCTGGAGACTGAAGGCAAAATTATTATAATATTGAGAGATAATGATAAATAAAATTTAATCAAATCACTCTTAATAATTTGGTAGCTTTTTATTTTTTGATTAAGGGCCTATATATATATTGTACTATGTTAATTTATTACAAAGCTACCAAAATGTTTATAATAATAAAAATATAGTATTTAATTATTTTTCAAATTCACAATTAATTCAAATTTTACTGTTGGGGTTTTATTAAAGAATTTAATATATTATCGATTCGTTTGTTTGTAAAAAAGTGTACTTAAATGGTTATGATAAAAAAAATTTGACATATTAATTAAAAATATTGTGCATATGAAAACATGCAAAAAATGATTTAAAATAAATAAAAAATTTTAATTAATTTGCTTTTATTAAAATTTTTATGATAAGTCCAGGTTAAATTGTGATATAATAATTAATTAGATAAAGTAGTTATTTCATATCTTAAATCTTAATATGATGTATTTATGCTAATCCAATATTTCTTTTATTAAAATAAATTCAAGTATTTTGCTATGATATGATTATCGAGAGGTTTATTAAAAAATGTAAAAAATAAAAAATACTTTAACTATAGTATCCTAACATTAAATAAAGCCTCCTATTTTAGAATTCAAGATAATTAATAAGAAAATAAATTATTAATTATAATTGATTAAGAATAAGAGAATTTGTAAAAATGTCTAAGCAAAAATGGTATGGTTTTATGTAATGGTCTCCTTAAAAAGCATGTAAACCGTTTTATAATATATTTTTAGTGTAATAAAAATAATTTAAACATCAAAGCTACATTAATTATAACATTATATATCTCGTTACATAGGTCTCTAATGACATTTCTTAAAAATCTCGAGCAACATGATCAAAGTAAGATTTAGAAATCAAATAATAAAAACCATTAATAAAGAATTGATATTACTAATTTTACTATTTTAAATTATCATTCATTTGTGATATTACAAATATAATGATCGAATATGATTAGCTTTAGTTTAAAATAAGATTAAAAAAACAAATGAGCTAAAAAATATATTTGCTAACGATAAAAAAGCTATTATAATTATATAAAAAGCAAAAGCATATATCATTTAATATAATTGTAAAGGATATAAATATATATATAATAAGGGCAATAAAAAATATAATAATTATTAAAATTTATTTAAGATCATGAGAAAAATTACTTTCTAATTATTCAAGATTACAAGAAATAAATATATGAAAGATATGAAATGATTAATATGATATAATTTTGATGTATTTATTGATTTTTGATAGAATAAAATAAATGACGTAGAAAATATGAATAATATGTGAAATTAAAAATGAACAATAGAATTTAAAATAATATTTGCAATCAGATAAAATACAAAAAAAATATTAAAAATGTAGATAAAAGATATTGGAAATTAAGATTAATTTTGATTCCATTATAATATAACTAAGATATAGAAAAACCAAAATAATATAAAAAAACTTTGTTCGTGTGTTTGAATAAATTGATAGATATGTAATTTTCTATGAGCTATCTTATGCGTATTTTTGCAGATATTCCTGATAACGATGTCCAAAATAATAGAAAATATATTATTATCCATTGTTAAATTCTAATTATTTAAAGTTAATTTCCCCTGGAGGTACAGCCTAATCGATAAAAATTCGGTTGAAAAATCGAAATTATTCCTCATAGTTTTTTCAATGCGCAATTAAATACTTTTCTTCGTGTGTTTTAATAAATTGAGAGAGATGTAATTTTCTATGGGCTATCTTATGCGTATTTTTGCAGATATTCCTGAGAACTATGTCTAAAATAATAGAAATTATATTATTATCCATTGTTAAATTCTTCTCATTTGAAGTCAAGTTCCCCTGGAGGTACAGCTTAATAGATTTAAAATTCGGTTGAAAAATCGAAATTATTGCTCATACTTTTTTCAATGCGCTATTAAATACTTTTCTTTGTGTGTTTGAATAAATTGAGAGAGATATTATTATCTATGGGCTATCTTATGCGTATTTTTGCAGATATTCCTGAGAACTATGTCTAAAATAATAGTAAATTTAATAAAATCCCTTGTTAATTTATAATTATTTGAAGTCAAGTTCCCCTAAAGGTACAGCTTATTCGATAAAAATTCGATTGAAAAAACGAAATTATTGCTCATACTTTTTTCAATGCGCTATTAAATACTTTTTTTCATGTGTTTGAATAAATTGATAGAAATGTAATTTTCTATAGGCTATCTTATGCGTATTTTTGCAGATATTCCTGATAACGATGTCCAAAATAATAGAAAATATATTATTATCCATTGTTAAATTCTAATTATTTAAAGTTAATTTCCCCTGGAGGTACAGCCTAATCGATAAAAATTCGGTTGAAAAATCGAAATTATTCCTCATAGTTTTTTCAATGCGCAATTAAATACTTTTCTTCGTGTGTTTTAATAAATTGAGAGAAATGTAATTTTCTATGGGCTATCATGCGTATTTTTGCTTATATTTCTTATTTTCTAAATAATATTTATTTAATTTTATATATTCTCTTTTAGGATCTTTTTTTCTTTTTCATCTTTTTTCTTTCTTTTAGCTTTTATTTATCTTTTATTTTCATTTTATGTTTAGCTCTTTTATTGAAATTTGATTTTATTTACTTATTCCTTATTTTTTTATTGTCAAATTCCATTGAAATAGATTTTTTTTTACATTTATCCTAAAACCTATATGTAGCAGGTCTCCAAATTTCTTTATAGCTTTTTGATACAACATATACTTGAGTTTGGTATATAATATTTTCATAAATATAAACTATTATATTTTAAAGGAATTTCTTATATAAGCTTTCAATTATTGGATTTTTCTTAAGAGCTAGATCAGGAAATAATCTTCCTCAGAAAAGAGATATCTTTACAAGAATATATATTATAGAGAATCGCAAGAAAGCAAGTCAAGGCTAAACTAATTAAAGTATTCCAAACCTCATCTTACTTCAATATTAATTTCCATCCTAGAAGTTAGAATGCTGCTGCCCTTTTGCAACAGTTATACGCTTTAAGCAAATTAAAGACACTAAAGTGAAGCAAATTCAAAGGTTTAATGATAAATATCTGACAACGAGAATAAGAAAGCTCTTAAGAGGCTTGAGAACATCGACTTCAATAAACTTGAACGAGCGTTAAAGAGTGTCCTAGAAATTTGAATCAAAATAGGAGCTGAAAGATGCCCTTAAAAAGGTGAAGTTATCTCTTTTCACAAAGACGTTCTAATCTAGATTGACGAGGAATTTCACATGGAGGCAATGATCGCTTGTAAATGGCCATTTTTAGAAGCAAAGTTCCAAGCTTGATAATACTTTATGGTATTATACTAAAGGGCAACATTTATAATCAAAAGATCTCAAGAACAAGGTGGGAGAACTCATAAAGGAGAGAGGTGACTTTTTCCTTCAATTATTGAGTTAGGACAAAGTTCCCACCACATTTCACTTAAGTTTATTTAAAGATTCAAGATTGCACTCACAAAAATACCGTGGGGTATTTGACTAACGAGTCATAAAAATTCAGAACTTAGGATTAAGAATGCAAGGAATAAAAGAATAGGAAATTGAGAGGATAAATCACCTTAAAATTATATATAGAATATAGAAAATGTGAAATAAAGTGATTAGTAGTAATTTTAAAATATTTATGATTCATTTTTTTTTATTATGGTGACCCAAGCATTGTTAATAACAGTTTTGAATTTTATAGTAAAAAATTAAATTATACTACAATGCGAAAATATCGTTTTCTTAACATAATGGGTTCTTTATTCACAGTAGCCGATTGAATTATAATATTTGGAGAGGGGTCTGATCATTATTATTATATATAACAAATAAAATTTAAATCAAGATCAGGAATAACTTTTTCATGAAAATATTGAATTTACATTTTAAAACGATAATACTATCTAATTATTATGTCATTTTTTTAAATTATCATTACAATATAAACCTTGACTTCATTATAGTCTTTAAATAAGTATTTTATTAATAAGTTATTTTAAAAAATCAGTATTTTATTTATTTTTTCTTGAAAATTACAATATTCCCATTTTGTATTTTCCCTTTACTTATTATAGCATATAATTAAGTAAAATAATAATATTAAATAAGGAGTATAATTATAATAACTAATTAGAAATAAAACATTGGATTTTTGTGACCTGCAATATTGGTTAGAACAAACCAGCTCGCTAAGTGAATGAGCAGTGTGCCGTGCATCTTTACATATCCACATATTCAATCTAACTCTTTATCCTTGTCCATTCAATATAAGTAATAAATCTAATATTAATTATTAATAGATGTAGTGAGTGGGATGAGTGAATTGAGTGCGTGTGAGTTGACTGCATTGACATGATCAAGGTCTCTAACTGAGTTGGCTGACTATCAATATCGACTTCTACCTGGTCTTGCCTCAATGCACTCTGTCCACTCAACTATCACCATTATCCCTATGCTTCATTCATTTAATATATATTATACTAATTATTAATAATTGAATGAAATGATGTGATGAGTGAATATGAGTGATGGACTGCTTTGAGTTTGTGGAGCCAGCCAGTTGCTTCTCCTTTCCCTGGATTTAAGCACTGCCCTCGTTCCTTTACTTGCTCACCTCATTCATTATCTCACCACTTGCTACCTAATTAATTATAATAATATTATATTAATATATATATATTAGTGTTATTTGTGTGGAGTATATTAAATCTGAAGACCTTTGAGTGAAGCAGAGAGGCTGCAGTGATTGTTATTGGTGGTAGTTGTAAATGACACTGCTTTAATGTCAGCTGCCAGCATAATCAACCCATCATTTCAACACATCCCACTCATTCTATTATTAATTATATGTAATTATAATATTTATAGTTATTTTCATGATTAGTAACTAACTAGTGGATAGTTTTGAATAGGTGGAATTGACAAAATGAGGTGCAAGTGAGGCAAATAAGGAGCCTGATAGTGTGCACTCACTCACCAGCTCACTCCACTCACTTTATTGTTGATTCTAAGCAGCTTGAATGCAGACAGCACGGGGAGTGAAAGCTAGTCAGTGGATGGGCAGATGATGGTGAGCTCAGGCTGCTCTGAAATGCAGAGTGCTGTTTGTTGCCAGTGGTGAGGAAGCTGCAAATGCAGGAGAACTCAGTCACATCATATTCACACTGCTTCACTCAACTGCTTTCGAAGTTGTTTACACGTATATATTTTAATATCATATTAATTGAATGAATAGATTTAGTAGACTGTTTTGGTGATTTGTGACTCATGCACTGATAACTGCTCCCTCCATCTGCTGCTGTCTCTACTCACCCTCTATCTAGCTACCATGACTGCTGCTTCTTCTGTTTTCATTCTCTATAATACAATATAATTAATTCTAGATAGTAATTGGTAAATAGTTGATTTGTGAAATGGAAAATGAGTGAGTGAGTATGACGGCTGATGCTGCTGTGTCTGAGTGTGTGCTGTTTGATGACTGTTTGCTCACACTCACTCATCAACACATGCTCATTACTGCATGCATATTCAAGTCACCATTTAATATATTATGATATCACATAGAAATAGTATTAATAGGACTAAATAGTTGATTATAGATTGAGTGTTAGCAGCTGTCATGAGTGCAGGATATACTGGGTGTGACTAGGTTCTCTTTAAGTTTGTCTTCCTTTTTGAATAATCAAAGCCACTGCTTGATTATTTGTGTCCTCCCTATTGAATCTCTTTTCAACTTCAAATATCAACTAACATTTCACAAATAATTATTATATATTATTATAATTGATTTGAATATAAATATGGATAGCAGGATCTTGAATTGAATTTCATCTTTCAAATTCAGAGTTACGCTAAGGAGAAGGGCATGGCTCTCAAATATCCATAGTCTTTTAGTAATAGAAGTCATCATCTGAGCCAGGGAGCCATAAGCTTGCCTTACATATAGACCCATTCCATCAGGGTAGAGAGATTCTAGAAAAAATCAAAAGCAAATATCAAGTTATTCTATTACTAAAATACAATTGAATTGGGAAATTATGAAAATAAAAATACAACGGTAATTATATATATTCTTAACTGCCACTGATTTAGTACACTTATAATGCTAATTTGATTTACAAAAACATTAGACTCTGTTCATTGATTACAACTGCCAGTCTATTAGTCTATTGGTCTATTATATAATTAATTTTAATATTAAAAGTTTTTATTAATTAATTAAATCATTTAAACATTAGACTCTTAGACCATTAGACCACTGTATGAGAATTGTAATTGAAGTTTAATATAATTATAAAAATTAGACCATTAGACCATTAGACCCATGTTTACGAAAGATAAGTAAAGTTTAATTTCGAAGATTAGACCTTAGACCATTAGACTTGTAATGTATAATAAAGTTATTAGTTTAATATTTAAATATAATAAATTATTCTACAGAATCGTATTCGATAAATCTATCACTGATTCAGATGCCGGTACTTGCATATTAGTGTCGCCTTAACTAGGGACGGTGCCTCAGGTACAGATTCTTTCTTCCTTTACATAGACCCAGCTACTTTATACGGTTCTGACATTGAATCCTTCGAATGCGAGAACAAATACAACTTCATGATCTTCGGTAGGCAGTTGTCAAGGTGGAAGCATTTCCAAAAACGCCGATTAGAGTCTCGAAACTGGTGACTATATTCTCTGCGGTGCTAATGCCATTAAGAACAGCGACATCTCTGGATATTACTCATCATTCATTCAATCTATCACTCAAGATCCCGCAGTCGACCGGTACCTCGCACTTGAGGCTGGTGAATATGATAACATCGCTCAATACTCCGGTGTAACAGTGTGCATTTTATTATATTTAAATATTAAACTAATAACTTTATTATACATTACAAGTCTAATGGTCTAAGGTCTAATCTTCGAAATTAAACTTTACTTATCTTTCGTAAACATGGGTCTAATGGTCTAATGGTCTAATTTTTATAATTATATTAAACTTCAATTACAATTCTCATACAGTGGTCTAATGGTCTAAGAGTCTAATGTTTAAATGATTTAATTAATTAATAAAAACTTTTAATATTAAAATTAATTATATAATAGACCAATAGACTAATAGACTGGCAGTTGTAATCAATGAACAGAGTCTAATGTTTTTGTAAATCAAATTAGCATTATAAGTGTACTAAATCAGTGGCAGTTAAGAATATATATAATTACCGTTGTATTTTTATTTTCATAATTTCCCAATTCAATTGTATTTAAGTAATATTTATTTGATAAATAGAGAAATTTTGTCTCAATTAGTGGTTTACTAGATAATTATTTATTACATTTTTATTTATATTCCATTCTGAATTAATATAAATTTAATTATAAAATCAGTTTATTAAATTTAATTTATTTTTTGGATGAATTTAAAAAATTTATACTTATTTCCATTATTTAAAATAAATTAATAACAATTTTGAATAAGCTTAATAAAAATAATTAAGATTTGGATCTGTTAAGTTAAAATTGATTATTAATTATGGCGTAAATTTATTTTCATTTATTCTTAATAATTTAGAGAATTACAAATTTAATAAATATTCCCTCAGTTCCGGAAAATTCAAAGAAATACCCCGTAATTCTAGAAATTTTATACCCCCTCATAGTTTTCTAACCATGAAAAATTCACCGTTAAAAAACATTTCCTAAATTATTAGCCACCCCCCATATATATATCAAATATTCTAGATATCAACTAAAAAAGAATTGATGAAAAGATTAAGAAATGTCAATATTTATTTGTTTTTAAAATTGCATTTTTTGCCATTTTAATCTGTTTTTTCTTGATCTATTTTTGATATTTTTTTTTTATTAAAGAATTCAAAGTCAGGGAGAAATGAAATTAAATGTACTACAGAATATTATTCTTAATTAATCACTAATCAAATAACTACTCAATCTCTTCTCGGATGGCTTTCACTGAATCCTGATGCTCTTATGAATACTTCTCTCTGCTGATCTCCTGTGCTTCTCTCTTCTGATTTCCTGCGCCAACGGCTAGATGGCCCTGGTGTATCAATCTTAGAGCTTGTCCATCTCAAAGGTCTCACACTGCTTAATGAGGATGGTGTGGATCTTCACTGGAAGGATGGGACACTTGGCAAAGATCTTCCTGAGGAATGAATGATGTTAGTCATATGAGTTCTTTTTCAGAAGCTGCAGCAGGTCCTGTATCTCCTGAACCTTCCACTGAGTGGTTGTCTTCTTGTAGGTGGAGGGCTAGTTCCTCTTGAATGAGCGAAGGAGGTCCTGCTTAAAATGTTTTTAAGATCTGGGTGCTGGCCAATTGCCATCTGCCAGTGCCAGGCATAAGGGCTTCAGCCTCATGATCTGCGGATGCCCCTGAAGATATCATAGCTTCGTTGAATTTGGGTAGCTTTGGCATCGACGCGAGATTATCACGGTATTCCTGAATAAGGACAAGATTATATTTGACTTGGAGAAGGGAATGCATCATTATCCATGGAGATGGAATGTCCGAATCAGACATCAATTCCAGAGGCCGAGATAATCGAGAATCATTATCCCGGGGGACATGCCGGACAGAACTTTGGAAATACCAATTATTATATATACTTGTAAAAATTGAATCAGACATTCCTTAAGCTCAAGAGGCCAGGGCTACGACTGGGGTCTTCTGGAACTCGTGCCTCTCTATTTGGGAAATATGAGTGTCAGTCCGTTATATACTCTCGCAGTTGCCTCCTATAGATGTTACAAAAAGGACATTACTTAGTTGCGTTGGCAAATTCTCTTATAACAAAATTGAATTACTTAACGATTAGATGAGAATACTCCAAGGCAAATACAATGATGTCCAGAGGAATTCCTTCTAGCCTTTTTATTTTACTAATAGTCTGCATGAGGAATCTTGAGCTGTGTCATTACCTGCTGATGGAGATGGATTAGTGGTAGCTAGAGTGTGAACAGTGTTCGCATAGTTGTTTGTGATGAATGCTGCAAGGTTATTATCTTCAACATAGCTGCTAAGTAAGTTAATAGTTGGGTTAGATATTCGAACAAGCTAACTAAGAAAATTCACAGTCCAGGAAATGTGATGCATGCTCTAGTCAAGAAATATTTTGATATTGGCTTGATTGAAGGCAACAAAATCTACATAGAGGAAGGCTAATCCACTAATCTTGCTTTAGGTCATAGCAACAGATTGGTCCAAAGGAACATCTTTAACAGTCTAGCTTGGTAATCGTGATTAGTCGAGGACAAAAATGTCAGATAGGCTCCCTGCGACCATTAAGGGGTTCTTAAGAAGAGGATTTCAAAATCCTCCACCAGCCTTAAGTGAGGGCGTCGTCTCCATCTGATCACTTATTTCATGTTTTGTGGGCACATCAGAGATGGTATTAGTAATATAAATTGTTTTATTATACAATAAACACTCTCTGCTTCCTCCATATCTGACTTGTGCGTGTTTGCTCTATTAGGTGGCGATCGCTATCGCTTAATTTATTCTATCGTTTCCTCGTTACCCCTGTGTACATGTAGGTGCTTTTTTTAGGATGTTAGCTTTCTAACTGACGCCGGCATCTCAATGCTGTGTTTCACAATCTCTCTGTGGTAGGACAAGGACGAGGAAGATGGTGTACCAGTCGCGAATCTCTTTCTTTGATCTTTATCAACGGTCATGTTGTCTAGGAAGCAACATAGCCTGGTTTCGAAGATGGGGGCATCGAGTATGTGATTGGTCGTATTTACACCTGCGTGGAAAGATAGCTTTTCATGTACATCTGGCTGTTTAGGATGAGAGGAAGGTATAATTTCATTTCGATACTCTATAAACAAGGCTCTGCATTGGTAGGGGTTGGTTTTGGTTTATTATATAATGAGTATAAGATATTAGGAATAACTTTTAACTCAGATCAGTCTATTAATTTGGTTCCTTTTTAATTTCTAAAGACCCCTATATATTTAATGTACTATGTTTATTTTCTTAAAGCTAGCAATAATTTATAATAAGAAAAAATATAGAATTATTCAATATTTAAATTTGAATTAAGCAACTTTCTTATTTGATTTCAATTTATTCATTTATTTTTAATTGATATCTAGAATATCTTAATTATGTGGGTGGTCATTGAATTTTCGAAATTTTATGAACGGTGAAGTTCATGGAAATAGTACTGTGAGGATTAAAAAATTTCAGTAATTTTGCAGGGGGTATTATTATTATGATATAACTTCTAAATAATCTATTCAATGATTTACAATGAATAAGTTAAAATCTTAAATTGATTTAAAATTTACTAAAATAAAATTAATCTAAAATCAATTTGCGAGCTCAGCTCCATCACTTATGATTAAAAAAAGGTTTAAAAGTTATCATCAATTAATTTTCTGGAAGGTTCTTAATTAATGATCATGTTAGATACGGTAGATTCTTTCTGCCTTGTTCATTGTCTATTGGGTTATGATGCAATAAAATAATAATTTTTATTTTATTTTAATCATAAGATTAAATTCATAAATTCTTTTGCGAATAATAGGGCACACAATAAGAGTGTTTTTTGAATTAGTTTTAATTAAATTTTTATTTTTAAATTAATTTGTAATTGTGGTAGTTGAAAAGATCTAAGTATAATGATTTCAGATAGATTAAATTAAATGAAAAAAACAAAATCTTGATCTAGCGGTTCCCCTTTTTAATATTCTTTATGCTGTATAGAAATTCGTAATGGGGCTTTAGTCAAGTAGATAGTATAATCAGATATATTACCTATCCATTTTACCTGACATACCCCCATCTACTCCCAGAGTTGGCTTTTTGGATATTGGGAAGATAACATTGGTATCTAACTCATGCTAACTGGCATCAATGAAGTTCGGGGAACATGTCGTAACACCTTTTGTGATCTTACAATCCTGTTTACTAAACCCACTGACTTTCATGCTTAACTGCAATTTTGACTTTCTAGATGGGTGCTTTTAGTTCAAATAAAACTTCAACATATTAAACACTTGGTTTTTGGCTTTACTTGAGGGGTAACCCCAAGAGATTCTAGAATGGAGTTTTTTAGCAAAGAAATTCTCTTCTCTTCCTCTAGTAAATAGATTCCAAACTGATATTTAGTAATAAGTCTCTTGACTTCTACTTTAACCTTGATGAATTCAACTTCAATTTGTTAGTATAGAATTCTCCAAAATCCTTAATACAATCAGCCTAAATAAGAAAGGATTTATGTGTTTTTCAGAATAGCACAACTTAAATGATCAATGGACAAATAATTTTATTGTCATAGTTTTCATAAACCCTTGTCTTAAGTAATCTCAGGGGATCACCTATTGTTAAAAGTTTTGTTCCAAGGATTTTTAATCAACATTGAAAAGATAATTTTTTATATAGAATCATATTTAGATCTGCTTCAATTCATTAAATTTCCTAGTTTTGCCTATTTTAATCAGAACTTCAAGACTAATTTGAGATTCATGACTTATCTCATTAAATTTATTTATTCAAGAAAATAATTTCGTTGAACTGTAATAGGTCTCTTTTTACTCCTTAATTAAAAGAAAATATAAACCAGCTGCTCAGATTAACTTGCCTTAATTTTTTCAAAATGAATGAAAAGTTTATAACCAAATTATTCCATAAGCTAAATTTGAATTATCATTTTTTAGGTTTATTGCTTTTAAGGGAAGTTACATTCAATTAGTAAAATTCTTACATAAATTTTCTATAAAAAATCTGTATCAATTTTGTTGAGCATGATATAAAAAGTAGATAAATTTCAAAATAAAAAAAAGCATTGCTTAATCAATCATAAACACACAGAGTCTATATATATAATGATAGTAATCTAAGTTATTGAATTTATTTTATCATGTTTTTGATCACGTTGAAAGAGAGTGTAAAAATATAATAATGTGCTTAACTGGAATTCGATGGACTTATTAGGTTATAATCATAATATACTCAGCCCTTAAAAGTGGAAAGGTCGCATTAGAAGTAAGCAATAATTAAAAAATTCACCCTAACAAGCTTGGTCATTAAAGTTTCCACGGTGGAAATGAAGGAGAATTCATGATAAGTCTAAATAAGAGTTTTAGCGTTTATTTAATGCTTTAAATCTATTCATGTCTGTTTCCATATCTGTCCAATATCTGTCCAGTCTTACAGATCATGAAGTTTTGATCATGAAAGAAACAGCGTGCGAAGCGAAGTTATTTTTAAATTACCGCCACATCCCGTCTCTATTTAATGTAAATAAATAATTGCTATCATGATTAAATAGTAAATAGTTAATTATTAAGTTAATTTTATCAATCACACCGTTATTTTTAATATCTCCTCTATAGCATAATCCCTCTTTGAAATTTGGTAAGCTTAAGAGTTGGAAACTATTGTAATTTGGTATAGAGCCCTATAATTAGTAAGTAATTGAATTAATTTTAAGTTTTTTTTACATGATTCTTTTATTACAAGTTATTAAGGCAAGAAGATTCAAATTGGTTCACGTTGTAATTTTTTATACTGAAGTTCTGAGGACAAATCTTCGAAAATCTACATCAATTCCATCAAGAAAGAGATACATGACTAAGAGATTCGAATAATAAATGTGAAACAAAGCAAACATAGTTTACTTGTGTAAATGATGATGATAAAATTTTACCAGTCTTACAGTATTTGAGGTTAAGAATCTGCTCTTTTCGCAGTTACACCTTCAGTTAAGTCCTGATTTTGAGTGGGAGAAATATTTTACTGAAGACTTTTAGGGGTCAGATACTATATACCCAATCATAAATCAGGGATCTCATTAATAAATTAGAATGCATTATGTTCTTACTTGATCGCGAAGTTTAGTATGTAGCAAAATGAGCCCAGTTCAATGTAAGCTTATGTAATGACAAAACTATTTTCTGTTTGCTTTCAGTTGTAATTAGTGTAGTAGAGCTTATAAGTTTCAAATCTTATTCTTTGCTAACTCTTCCAATCAACTTAAAAATATAGGCTTTCCCCTACTGATATGTTGACAAAATGAGAAGGAGTGTTTCCAAAGCTACAAGCTTCAATTAAAAAATGAGTCTTGACAGTGAGGAAGGAAAGACAATTTTTGTACCGAAAAGGATTTTTAAAGTTGCACAAGATGCCCCGGCAAGTTACCCTCCTATATAAATCTGTTGTAGTTAACATAAATATAGTGGCGAATTCATTCCTATCAGTATATGGATTAAGTTTCTTAAATAGATTGAGGTTGGATTTATCAAAAATTCAAATATGAATAAATCTTATTAAACTTAATGATTAATGCATAGGCCCCAATATGAATTTCGGTACAGCATTAAGTAATAATAATAGCTTTAATATAGACATTTATAGTCCTCTAATTTCATTTTGAACAATTATAATTTGTAAGTTTGCAATTAAAATAAGCTTTAAACTTTCACTTACATAATAAATTAACTTATTAATAATTTGAAAAATTTATTTCTCTTATTTTTATTAAACTTCACTTTAATTTTAGACAATTATCAATTTTTAACTAGTCTGTAAGTAAATTTGGAAACCCTTAATGAAATTATAATTACCCTATATCTATCCTTAATATTTTTTAACATAGTTTTCAACTGGAACTTATAACTTCAAAAATGCTTGCTATTTTAAGTATTATATCTATAATTCAGATAATGGTAAAATATATTAAAACAACTATGACATTTATAATATATTTTTATATAAATAATAGTGTATATTTAAGTTAAATAATTAATTTGATTGAGTTGATAGAGTAGTGCAATTGATGAGTAATTAGTGCTAAGTAGCAATAGCCTGAGTAATATGAGTATGCTCCTGCTTTAAAACTTCAGTTAGCTAATGAATTTGAATTCACATTACTTACAATTATTTAATAATTATTATATGATATTTAATATAATAAATGATAGAGAGCAGTGTGAATGTGGATGGTGATAATGAGGATGTGTCTTGATTTGATTTAGTAGCAATGGGCACAATGACATCAGATTGGCTATTTGCACTGCCATCACTCATTCTCCTCACTTATAACTATATCCACTCAAATTAATTATTACATTATATATAATTACATTAATAATAGTGTATGTGAGTGGATGGTGATTGATTTGAAGACAACTGAGTGTGCTGCTGAGCTTCCTTGCTCTTTCACTTAGTTACCTACGAAGCAGGAGTCATCCACTGCCTCATTGCCCCCACTTTCATAAACACACTTCACATGCATTTAACACGCAGTTGAGTGTGTTGGTGATGTAAGTGAAGGATGTGGATTCAAAGGAGCAGAGTGCTTGAATAACAACTACTGTCACTGTCAGATACACCACATCTCACCATCTACTACTCACACTCATCATTCAATCACTTTTAATTAATTATTATAATATTTTAATTATTATATATAGTATAATTGAATGTGAATGTGATGAATTGATACTGAGTGAGGACAGCAGTTAAATAAGTCCAGAGCAATCAGCTGTTGTGCCCTGTAATCACACTAGTCTCATCCACATACACTCAGTCTGCACTCACTTCTATTCCTGCTTATATTAGCAAATGAGGCAGTTGATTTGAAAGTGGAAGCAGTATGTGCAGTGTGCACGTGCAAGTGAGTGCATTTACAGCATTTAACCTAGTCACTCCTCTACTCACTACATTCCACATTAACTTGTAAATATAATAATAATTAATGAATATGTGAATAGATATGTAGTGGGTGAGAGTGCAGTTGAGGACAATTGATTGATCTCACCATAGCAGCAACTGCACTTGCCTGCACAGCCACCATCTGCCAGCTGCATATAAACATCACACATCAGCATGTTGCACTATTCATTTGTTTCACAATTGTTTATTCCATTAATTAATATAATTAATATAAGTTAGTTAGTAGTGAAAAGTGTATGGAGAAGGAGAGATGAATGACTTTGAGATAGGACACTTTGCACATTTACTCACTAAATCACTCCATACTCACCTATTAAACTTATAAATATCTATTAATAATATTTGTAACTAGTGGATAGTGTGATTGGAGTGATGAGCAGTGGATTGAAGACTATGAGCACACTCTGTGACCTTCCAACACAGTCCACTCCACTGCCTAGTGGCCAGCTGCATGTCCCTGCTCCTCACTCTGCTCTCTTCATTCAACACACTAATCAACAATACAGTAACTAGTATCACTATGAGTCAATGAGTACTAACTAACTGGTGAGTGAATTCGAATCTCCACCAGCCACTGCAGCTGCTGTCACCACATCGCTGTAACCCACTGCATCGTCATACTTCATTGCCATTCCAAATCCATCAAATTCAATCTATCTACCAATTATATTATTATATGTTATAATATGGAATTATTTGTATAAAAATAATTATAGTGATATTTATGTTTAAGATGTATTAGGCATATATAATGATAAAAATATAAATATAATAATTGAAAGATGGAATTAGTAATATAAATAACAAATTAAAATAGTTAATAATACCAATAATAGTAAAAAAAATAAACTATTTAAATACAAATGAGATAATATAAAGATTAATTATGGATTTATAAAATATAATTTAAAAAGAATTAGGCATGTTTGAAGTTTTAATTAGAAGAAAATAAAAGTAAAGTTTATTCGTTGTTTAACAAAACCTAAATCATAGAACCACATGAAAAAACGTAAGGGGACAATAGGGATGTCAAGGCATTAAAAACTCAAAGCTATTCATTACAATTTTTAAAGATAATCAATATTAATTCAAATAAAATTACATGAAATTAATTAAAAGTTAAATCATTTCACAATTCTCTAATCTATCAAGACTCTCATATTCGTAACCTTAACTACCTCTCGTTTTCATAATCTGTATTTTCGTCGATTGCTCGATTTATAAGTCTGAATTTTAAGTTTCACATGTAAATGAGTTCACGGTAAATCTTATGAAAGCGGTCTAGAACCTAAGGAGAAACTTCAGGGGTGTGGTGAGAACTGATCAAGAGATAAATCAAGGCATAGCAAAAACTTGAACAATCGTATTTCTTCTGCTTCATCAGCCCACAAAACGTCTAATTGATATTGATAAATTGATATTGCTTGCCATAATGGAAATGTCACTCTTCACAATAGTGAGAGATGTCTGCAAAATACAAAAAAGCAAGGAAACTTTGCGTTCGAGGGAGCAAAAAGATAGCGATCATCGTTTGAATGAAAAATATTTCGAAAATCTTACTTAAGTACTCAGAGAGAAAGTGCACAACATTCAAATTATGGATGCAAGTTCTAAAATAAAATTTATTGATTGAAATAACCATAAAATACCCGATGCTCATTAAATTTACTATGAGTCTATGCATTTGAAGTTGCTCTTTCTTTGAAGTATTTTTAAAGAAATTTCGGCTGAGTACTTTTCGAGAACTTTATGATTTAAATATTTTTAATCATTCAAATGCCAAACTCATAAATCAAATTGCCTAGTTTTGACTACAGCACTCGATAAGTGCCTTGGAAATGACTGAAAAAATGAAAAGTAAATCTTTTATGTCAACAAGTACTTTTTCAATAAAATCTTATTTAATATAAATTCATAACATGTCTATGCATTTGAAGTTGCTCTTTCTTTGAAGTATTTTTGAAGAAATTTCGGCTGAGTATTTTTCGAGAACTTTATGATTTAAATATTTTTAATCATTCAAATGCCAATCTCATAAATCAAATTGCCAAGTTTTGACTACAGCACTCGATCAGTGCCTTGGAAATGACTAAAAAAATGAAAAGCAAATCTTTTATGTCAACAAGTACTTTTCCAATAAAATCTTATTTAATATAAATTCATAACAAGCCTATGCATTTGAAGTTGCTCTTACTTTGAAGTATTTTTGAAGAAATTTTGGCTGAGTACTTATCGAGAACTTTATGATTTAAATATTTTTAATCATTCAAATGCCAATCTCATAAATCAAATTGCCAAGTTTTAACTACAGCACTCGATCAGTGCCTTGGAAATGACTGAAAGAATGAAAAGTAAATCTTTTATGTCAACAAGTACTTCTTCAATAAAATCTTATTTAATATAAATTCATAACAAGTCTATGCATTTGAAGTTGCTCTTTCTTTGAAATATTTTTGAAGAAATTTCGGCTGAGTACTTTTCGAGAACTTTATGATTTAAATATTATTAATCATTCAATGCCAATCTCATAAATCAAATTGCCAAGTTTTGACTACAGCACTCGATAAGTGCCTTGGAAATGACTGAAAAATGAAAAGTAAATCTTTTATGTCAACAAGTACTTTTTCAATAAAATCTTATTTAATATAAATTCATAACAAGTCTATGCATTTGAAGTTGCTCTTTCTTTGAAATATTTTTGAAGAAATTTCGGCTGAGTACTTTTCGAGAACTTTATGATTTAAATATTATTAATCATTCAATGCCAATCTCATAAATCAAATTGCCAAGTTTTGACTACAGCACTCGATAAGTGCCTTGGAAATGACTGAAAAAATGAAAAGTAAATCTTTTTATGTCAACAAGTACTTTTTCAATAAAATCTTATTTAATATAAATTCATAACATGTCTATGCATTTGAAGTTGCTCTTTCTTTGAAGTATTTTTGAAGAAATTTCGGCTGAGTATTTTTCGAGAACTTTATGATTTAAATATTTTTAATCATTCAAATGCCAATCTCATAAATCAAATTGCCAAGTTTTGACTACAGCACTCGATAAGTGCGTTGGAAATTACTGGAAAAATGAAAAGTAAATCTTTTATGTCAACAAGTACTTTTTCAATAAAATCTTATTTAATATAAATTCATAACAA
>ARYC01007821.1:0-19825 GCA_000711775.1 Oxytricha trifallax
AAGATTAAGTTTGAGCATTTATTATATAGAAAAATAGCATCATTATTTTCACATTTTAAAGAGGTCATTTTGTACAGTGCAATATTAAGCGAGATCGAGAAAACTTTGCTTTTCTTGCGAATTACATCTCTATTGACTCAATCTCATCATTAAATGAGATAGGGTAAACCCACTTCGGGTAGAACTACCAAGATTAAGTTTGAGCATTTATTATATAGAAAAATAGCATCATTATTTTCACATTTTAAAGAGGTCATTTTGTACAGTGCAATGTAAAGCAAGATCAAGGAAATTTTGCTTTTCTTGCGAATTACATCTCTATTGACTCAATCTTATCACTTAATGAGATAGGGTAAACCCACTTCGGGTAGAACTACCAAGATTAAGTTTGAGCATTTACTATATAGAAAAATAGCATCATTATTTTCACATTTTAAAGAGGTCATTTTGTAAAGTGCAATGTTAAGCGAGATCGAGGAAACATTGCTTTTCTTGCGAATTACATCTCTATTGACTCAATCTGATCACTTAATGAGATAGGGTAAACCCACTTCGGGTAGAACTACCAAGATTAAGTTTGAGGATTTACTATATAGAAAAATAGCATCATTATTTTCACATTTTAAAGAGGTCATTTTGTACAGTGCCAATGTTAAGCGAGATCGAGGAAACTTTGCTTTTCTTGCGAATTACATCTCTATTGACTCAATCTGATCACTTAATGAGATAGGGTAAACACACTTCGGGTAGAACTACCAAGATTAAGTTTGAGCATTTATTATATAGAAAAATAGCATCAATATTTTCACATTTTAAAGAGGTCATTTTGTACAGTGCAATGTTTAAGCGAGATCAAGGAAACTTTGCTTTTCTTGCGCAATTACATCTCTATTGACTCAATCTGCATCACTTAATGAGATAGGGTAAACACACTTCGGGTAGAACTACCAAGATTAAGTTTGAGCATTTATTATATAGAAAAATAGCATCAATATTTTCACATTTTAAAGAGGTCATTTTGTACAGTGCAATTTTAAGCGAGATCAAGGCAAACTTTGCTTTTCTTGACGAATTAACATCTCTATGGACTCAATCTGCATCACTTAATGAGATAGGGTAAACACACTTCGGGTAGAACTACCAAGATTAAGTTTGAGCATTTATTATATAGAAAAATAGCATCAATATTTTCACATTTTAAAGAGGTCATTTTGTACAGTGCAATTTTAAGCGAGATCAAGGAAACTTTGCTTTTCTTGCGAATTACATCTCTATTGACTCAATCTGATCACTTAATGAGATAGGGTAATCCCACTTCGGTTAGAACTACCAAGATTAAGTTTGAGCATTTATTATATAGAAAAATAGCATCATTATTTTCACATTTTAAAGAGGTCATTTTGTACAGTCGCCAATGTTAAGCGAGATCGAGGAAACTTTGCTTTTCTTGCGAATTACATCTCTATTGACTCAATCTGATCACTTAATGAGATAGGGTAAACACACTTCGGGTAGAACTACCAAGATTAAGTTTGAGCATTTATTATATAGAAAAATAGCATCAATATTTTCACATTTTAAAGAGGTCATTTTGTACAGTGCAATTTTAAGCGAGATCAAGGAAACTTTGCTTTTCTTGCGAATTACATCTCTATTGACTCAATCTGATCACTTAATGAGATAGGGTAAACCCACTTCGGGTAGAACTACCAAGATTAAGTTTGAGGATTTACTATATAGAAAAATAGCATCATTATTTTCACATTTTTAAAGAGGTCATTTTGTACAGTGCAATGTTAAGCGAGATCGAGGAAACTTTGCTTTTCTTGCGAATTACATCTCTATTGACTCAATCTGATCACTTAATGAGATAGGCTAAACCCACTTCGGGTAGAACTACCAAGATTAAGTTTGAGCATTTATTATATAGAAAAATAGCATCATTATTTTCACATTTTAAAGAGGTCATTTTGTACAGTGCAAGGTTAAGCGAGATCGAGGAAACTTTGCTTTTCTTGCGAATTACATCTCTATTGACTCATTCTGATCACTAAATGAAATAGGGTAAACCCACTTCGGGTAGAACTACCAAGATTAAGTTTGAGCATTTATTATATAGAAAAATAGCATCATTATTTTCACATTTTAAAGAGGTCATTTTGTACAGTGCAATGTTAAGCGAGATCGAGGAAACTTTGCTTTTCTTGCGAATTACATCTCTATTGACTCAATCTGATCACTTAATGAGATAGGCTAAACCCACTTCGGGTAGAACTACCAAGATTAAGTTTGAGCATTTATTATATAGAAAAATAGCATCATTATTTTCACATTTTAAAGAGGTCATTTTGTACAGTGCAATGTTAAGCGAGATCGAGGAAACTTTTATTTTCTTGCGAATTACATCTCTATTGACTCAATCTGATCACTGAATGAGATAGGGTAAACCCACTTCGGGTAGAACTACCAAGATTAAGTTTGAGCATTTATTATATAGAAAAATAGCATCATTATTTTCACATTTTAAAGAGGTCATTTTGTACAGTGCAATGTTAAGCGAGATCGAGGAAACTTTTATTTTCTTGCGAATTACATCTCTATTGACTCAATCTGATCACTGAATGAGATAGGGTAAACCCACTTCGGGTAGAACTACCAAGATTAAGTTTGAGCATTTATTATATAGAAAAATAGCATCATTATTTTCACATTTTAAAGAGGTCATTTTGTACAGTGCAATATTAAGCGAGATCGAGAAAACATTGCTTTTCTTGCGAATTACATCTCTATTGACTCAATCTCATCACTAAATGAGATAGGCTAAACCCACTTCGGGTAGAACTACCAAGATTAAGTTTGAGCATTTATTATATAGAAAAATAGCATCATTATTTTCACATTTTAAAGAGGTCATTTTGTACAGTGCAAGGTTAAGCGAGATCGAGGAAACTTTGCTTTTCTTGCGAATTACATCTCTATTGACTCAATCTGATCACTAAATGAAATAGGCTAAACCCACTTCGGGTAGAACTACCAAGATTAAGTTTGAGCATTTATTATATAGAAAAATAGCATCATTATTTTCACATTTTAAAGAGGTCATTTTGTACAGTGCAAGGTTAAGCGAGATCGAGGAAACTTTGCTTTTCTTGCGAATTACATCTCTATTGACTCAATCTGATCACTAAATGAAATAGGCTAAACCCACTTCGGGTAGAACTACCAAGATTAAGTTTGAGCATTTATTATATAGAAAAATAGCATCATTATTTTCACATTTTAAAGAGGTCATTTTGTACAGTGCAAGGTTAAGCGAGATCAAGGAAACTTTGCTTTTCTTGCGAATTACATCTCTATTGACTCAATCTGATCACTAAATGAAATAGGGTAAACCCACTTCGGGTAGAACTACCAAGATTAAGTTTGAGCATTTATTATATAGAAAAATAGCATCATTATTTTCACATTTTAAAGAGGTCATTTTGTACAGTGCAATGTAAAGCAAGATCAAGGAAACTTTGCTTTTCTTGCGAATTACATCTCTATTGACTCAATCTGATCACTTAATGAGATAGGGTAAACACACTTCGGGTAGAACTACCAAGATTAAGTTTGAGCATTTATTATATAGAAAAATAGCATCAATATTTTCACATTTTAAAGAGGTCATTTTGTACAGTGCAATGTAAAGCAAGATCAAGGAAACTTTGCTTTTCTTGCGAATTACATCTCTATTGACTCAATCTGATCACTTAATGAGATAGGCTAAACCCACTTCGGGTAGAACTACCAAGATTAAGTTTGAGCATTTATTATATAGAAAAATAGCATCATTATTTTCACATTTTAAAGAGGTCATTTTGTACAGTGCAATATTAAGCGAGATCGAGAAAACTTTGATTTTCTTGCGAATTACATCTCTATTGACTCAATCTCATCACTAAATGAGATAGGGTAAACCCACTTCGGGTAGAACTACCAAGATTAAGTTTGAGCATTTATTATATAGAAAAATAGCATCATTATTTTCACATTTTAAAGAGGTCATTTTGTACAGTGCAATGTTAAGCGAGATCAAGGAAACTTTGATTTTCTTGCGAATTACATCTCTATTGACTCAATCTGATCACTGAATGAGATAGGGTAAACCCACTTCGGGTAGAACTACCAAGATTAAGTTTGAGCATTTATTATATAGAAAAATAGCATCATTATTTTCACATTTTAAAGAGGTCATTTTGTACAGTGCAATATTAAGCGAGATCGAGAAAACTTTGCTTTTCTTGCGAATTACATCTCTATTGACTCAATCTCATCATTAAATGAGATAGGGTAAACCCACTTCGGGTAGAACTACCAAGATTAAGTTTGAGCATTTATTATATAGAAAAATAGCATCATTATTTTCACATTTTAAAGAGGTCATTTTGTACAGTGCAATGTTAAGCGAGATCGAGGAAACTTTGATTTTCTTGCGAATTACATCTCTATTGACTCAATCTGATCACTGAATGAGATAGGGTAAACCCACTTCGGGTAGAACTACCAAGATTAAGTTTGAGCATTTACTATATAGAAAAATAGCATCATTATTTTCACATTTTAAAGAGGTCATTTTGTAAAGTGCAATGTTAAGCGAGATCGAGGAAACTTTGCTTTTCTTGCGAATTACATCTCTATTGACTCAATCTGATCACTTAATGAGATAGGGTAAACACACTTCGGGTAGAACTACCAAGATTAAGTTTGAGCATTTATTATATAGAAAAATAGCATCAATATTTTCACATTTTAAAGAGGTCATTTTGTACAGTGCAATTTTAAGCGAGATCAAGGAAACTTTGCTTTTCTTGCGAATTACATCTCTATTGACTCAATCTGATCACTTAATGAGATAGGGTAAACCCACTTCGGGTAGAACTACCAAGATTAAGTTTGAGCATTTACTATATAGAAAAATAGCATCATTATTTTCACATTTTAAAGAGGTCATTTTGTAAAGTGCAAGTTAAGCGAGATCGAGGAAACTTTGCTTTTCTTGCGAATTACATCTCTATTGACTCAATCTGATCACTTAATGAGATAGGCTAAACACACTTCGGGTAGAACTACCAAGATTAAGTTTGAGCATTTATTATATAGAAAAATAGCATCAATATTTTCACATTTTAAAGAGGTCATTTTGTACAGTGCAATGTTAAGCGAGATCAAGGAAACTTTGCTTTTCTTGCGAATTACATCTCTATTGACTCAATCTGATCACTTAATGAGATAGGCTAAACCCACTTCGGGTAGAACTACCAAGATTAAGTTTGAGCATTTACTATATAGAAAAATAGCATCATTATTTTCACATTTTAAAGAGGTCATTTTGTACAGTGCAATGTTAAGCGAGATCGAGGAAACATTGCTTTTCTTGCGAATTACATCTCTATTGACTCAATCTGATCACTTAATGAGATAGGCTAAACCCACTTCGGGTAGAACTACCAAGATTAAGTTTGAGCATTTATTATATAGAAAAATAGCATCATTATTTTCACATTTTAAAGAGGTCATTTTGTACAGTGCAATGTTAAGCGAGATCAAGGAAACTTTGCTTTTCTTGCGAATTACATCTCTATTGACTCAATCTGATCACTTAATGAGATAGGCTAAACCCACTTCGGGTAGAACTACCAAGATTAAGTTTGAGCATATTATATAGAAAAATAGCATCATTATTTTCACATTTTAAAGAGGTCATTTTGTACAGTGCAATATTAAGCGAGATCGAGAAAACTTTGCTTTTCTTGCGAATTACATCTCTATTGACTCAAGCTCATCACTAAATGAGATAGGGTAAACCCACTTCGGGTAGAACTACCAAGATTAAGTTTGAGCATTTACTATATAGAAAAATAGCATCATTATTTTCACATTTTAAAGAGGTCATTTTGTACAGTGCAATGTTAAGCGAGATCAAGGAAACTTAGCTTTTCTTGCGAATTACATCTCTATTAACTCAATCTCATCACTAAATGAGATAGGATAAACCCACTTCGGGTAGAACTACCAAGATTAAGTTTGAGCATTTATTATATAGAAAAATAGCATCATTATTTTCACATTTTAAAGAGGTCATTTTGTACAGTGCAATGTTAAGCGAGATCAAGGAAACTTTGCTTTTCTTGCGAATTACATCTCTATTGACTCAATCTGATCACTAAATGAAATAGGGTAAACCCACTTCGGGTAGAACTACCAAGATTAAGTTTGAGCATTTATTATATAGAAAAATAGCATCATTATTTTCACATTTTAAAGAGGTCATTTTGTACAGTGCAATGTTAAGCGAGATCGAGGAAACTTTGCTTTTCTTGCGAATTACATCTCTATTGACTCAATCTGATCACTTAATGAGATAGGCTAAACCCACTTCGGGTAGAACTACCAAGATTAAGTTTGAGCATTTACTATATAGAAAAATAGCATCATTATTTTCACATTTTAAAGAGGTCATTTTGTACAGTGCAATGTTAAGCGAGATCGAGGAAACTTTGCTTTTCTTGCGAATTACATCTCTATTGACTCAATCTGATCACTTAATGAGATAGGGTAAACACACTTCGGGTAGAACTACCAAGATTAAGTTTGAGCATTTATTATATAGAAAAATAGCATCAATATTTTCACATTTTAAAGAGGTCATTTTGTACAGTGCAATGTTAAGCGAGATCAAGGAAACTTTGCTTTTCTTGCGAATTACATCTCTATTGACTCAATCTGATCACTAAATGAGATAGGGTAAACCCACTTCGGGTAGAACTACCAAGATTAAGTTTGAGCATTTATTATATAGAAAAATAGCATCATTATTTTCACATTTTAAAGAGGTCATTTTGTACAGTGCAATGTTAAGCGAGATCGAGGAAACTTTGCTTTTCTTGCGAATTACATCTCTATTGACTCAATCTGATCACTTAATGAGATAGGCTAAACCCACTTCGGGTAGAACTACCAAGATTAAGTTTGAGCATTTATTATATAGAAAAATAGCATCATTATTTTCACATTTTAAAGAGGTCATTTTGTACAGTGCAATATTAAGCGAGATCGAGAAAACTTTGCTTTTCTTGCGAATTACATCTCTATTGACTCAATCTCATCACTAAATGAGATAGGGTAAACCCACTTCGGGTAGAACTACCAAGATTAAGTTTGAGCATTTATTATATAGAAAAATAGCATCATTATTTTCACATTTTAAAGAGGTCATTTTGTACAGTGCAATGTTAAGCGAGATCGAGGAAACTTTGCTTTTCTTGCGAATTACATCTCTATTGACTCAATCTGATCACTAAATGAGATAGGGTAAACCCACTTCGGGTAGAACTACCAAGATTAAGTTTGAGCATTTATTATATAGAAAAATAGCATCATTATTTTCACATTTTAAAGAGGTCATTTTGTACAGTGCAATGTTAAGCGAGATCGAGGAAACTTTGCTTTTCTTGCGAATTACATCTCTATTGACTCAATCTGATCACTAAATGAAATAGGGTAAACCCACTTCGGGTAGAACTACCAAGATTAAGTTTGAGCATTTATTATATAGAAAAATAGCATCATTATTTTCACATTTTAAAGAGGTCATTTTGTACAGTGCAATGTTAAGCGAGATCGAGGAAACTTTGCTTTTCTTGCGAATTACATCTCTATTGACTCAATCTGATCACTAAATGAGATAGGGTAAACCCACTTCGGGTAGAACTACCAAGATTAAGTTTGAGCATTTATTATATAGAAAAATAGCATCATTATTTTCACATTTTAAAGAGGTCATTTTGTACAGTGCAATGTTAAGCGAGATCGAGGAAACTTTGCTTTTCTTGCGAATTACATCTCTATTGACTCAATCTGATCACTTAATGAGATAGGGTAAACCCACTTCGGGTAGAACTACCAAGATTAAGTTTGAGCATTTATTATATAGAAAAATAGCATCATTAATTTCACATTTTAAAGAGGTCATTTTGTACAGTGCAATGTTAAGCGAGATCAAGGAAACTTTGCTTTTCTTGCGAATTACATCTCTATTGACTCAATCTGATCACTTAATGAGATAGGGTAAACCCACTTCGGGTAGAACTACCAAGATTAAGTTTGAGCATTTATTATATAGAAAAATAGCATCATTATTTTCACATTTTAAAGAGGTCATTTTGTACAGTGCAATGTTAAGCGAGATCGAGGAAACTTTGCTTTTCTTGCGAATTACATCTCTATTGACTCAATCTGATCACTTAATGAGATAGGGTAAACCCACTTCGGGTAGAACTACCAAGATTAAGTTTGAGCATTTATTATATAGAAAAATAGCATCATTATTTTCACATTTTAAAGAGGTCATTTTGTACAGTGCAATGTTAAGCGAGATCGAGGAAACTTTGCTTTTCTTGCGAATTACATCTCTATTGACTCAATCTGATCACTTAATGAGATAGGGTAAACCCACTTCGGGTAGAACTACCAAGATTAAGTTTGAGCATTTACTATATAGAAAAATAGCATCATTATTTTCACATTTTAAAGAGGTCATTTTGTACAGTGCAATGTTAAGCGAGATCGAGGAAACTTTGCTTTTCTTGCGAATTACATCTCTATTGACTCAATCTGATCACTTAATGAGATAGGGTAAACACACTTCGGGTAGAACTACCAAGATTAAGTTTGAGCATTTATTATATAGAAAAATAGCATCAATATTTTCACATTTTAAAGAGGTCATTTTGTACAGTGCAATTTTAAGCGAGATCGAGGAAACTTTGCTTTTCTTGCGAATTACATCTCTATTGACTCAATCTGATCACTTAATGAGATAGGGTAAACCCACTTCGGGTAGAACTACCAAGATTAAGTTTGAGCATTTACTATATAGAAAAATAGCATCATTATTTTCACATTTTAAAGAGGTCATTTTGTACAGTGCAATGTTAAGCGAGATCAAGGAAACTTTGCTTTTCTTGCGTATTACATCTCTATTGACTCAATCTGATCACTTAATGAGATAGGGTAAACCCACTTCGGGTAGAACTACCAAGATTAAGTTTGAGCATTTTTTATATAGAAAAATAGCATCATTATTTTCACATTTTAAAGAGGTCATTTTGTACAGTGCAATGTTAAGCGAGATCGAGGAAACTTTGCTTTTCTTGCGAATTACATCTCTATTGACTCATTCTGATCACTTAATGAGATAGGGTAAACCCACTTCGGGTAGAACTACCAAGATTAAGTTTGAGCATTTATTATATAGAAAAATAGCATCATTATTTTCACATTTTAAAGAGGTCATTTTGTACAGTGCAATGTTAAGCGAGATCGAGGAAACTTTGCTTTTCTTGCGAATTACATCTCTATTGACTCAATCTGATCACTTAATGAGATAGGGTAAACCCACTTCGGGTAGAACTACCAAGATTAAGTTTGAGCATTTATTATATAGAAAAATAGCATCATTATTTTCACATTTTAAAGAGGTCATTTTGTAACAGTGCAATGTTAAGCGAGATCGAGGAAACTTTGCTTTTCTTGCGAATTACATCTCTATTGACTCAATCTGATCACTTAATGAGATAGGGTAAACCCACTTCGGGTAGAACTACCAAGATTAAGTTTGAGCATTTATTATATAGAAAAATAGCATCATTATTTTCACATTTTAAAGAGGTCATTTTGTACAGTGCAATGTTAAGCGAGATCGAGGAAACTTTGCTTTTCTTGCGAATTACATCTCTATTGACTCAATCTGATCACTTAATGAGATAGGGTAAACCCACTTCGGGTAGAACTACCAAGATTAAGTTTGAGCATTTATTATATAGAAAAATAGCATCATTATTTTCACATTTTAAAGAGGTCATTTTGTACAGTGCAATGTTAAGCGAGATCGAGAAAACTTTGCTTTTCTTGCGAATTACATCTCTATTGACTCAATCTGATCACTTAATGAGATAGGGTAAACCCACTTCGGGTAGAACTACCAAGATTAAGTTTGAGCATTTACTATATAGAAAAATAGCATCATTATTTTCACATTTTAAAGAGGTCATTTTGTACAGTGCAATGTTAAGCGAGATCGAGGAAACTTTGCTTTTCTTGCGAATTACATCTCTATTGACTCAATCTGATCACTTAATGAGATAGGGTAAACCCACTTCGGGTAGAACTACCAAGATTAAGTTTGAGCATTAATTATATAGAAAAATAGCATCATTATTTTCACATTTTAAAGAGGTCATTTTGTACAGTCAATGTTAAGCGAGATCGAGGAAACTTTGCTTTCCCTGCGAATTACATCTCTATTGAATCAATCTCATCACTAAATGAGATAGGGTAAACCTCTTCGGGTAGAACTACCAAGATAAAGTTTGAGCATTAATTATAAAAAAAAATAGCATCATAATTTTCACATTTTAAAGAGGTCATTTTGTACAGTGCAATGTTAAGCGAGATCGAGGAAACTTAGCTTATCTTGCGAATTACATCTCTATTGACTCAATCTCATCACTTAATGAGAAAAGCTAAACCCACTTCGGGTAGAACTACCAAGATTAAGTTTGAGCATTTACTATAAAGAAAAATAGCATCATAATTTTCACATTTTAAAGAGGTCATTTTGTACAGTGCAATGTTAAGCGAGATCGAGGAAACTTTGCTTTTCTTGCGAATTACATCTCTATTGACTCAATCTGATCACTTAATGAGATAGGCTAAACCCACTTCGGGTAGAACTACCAAGATTAAGTTTGAGCATTTACTATATAGAAAAATAGCATCATTATTTTCACATTTTAAAGAGGTCATTTTGTACAGTGCAATGTTAAGCGAGATCGAGGAAACTTTGCTTTTCTTGCGAATTACATCTCTATTGACTCAATCTGATCACTTAATGAGATAGGCTAAACCCACTTCGGGTAGAACTACCAAGATTAAGTTTGAGCATTTATTATATAGAAAAATAGCATCATTATTTTCACATTTTAAAGAGGTCATTTTGTACAGTGCAATATTAAGCGAGATCGAGAAAACTTTGCTTTTCTTGCGAATTACATCTCTATTGACTCAATCTCATCACTAAATGAGATAGGCTAAACCCACTTCGGGTAGAACTACCAAGATTAAGTTTGAGCATTTATTATATAGAAAAATAGCATCATTATTTTCACATTTTAAAGAGGTCATTTTGTACAGTGCAATGTTAAGCGAGATCAAGGAAACTTTGCTTTTCTTGCGAATTACATCTCTATTGACTCAATCTCATCACTTAATGAGATAGGATAAACCCACTTCGGGTAGAACTACCAAGATTAAGTTTGAGCATTTACTATATAGAAAAATAGCACCATAATTTTCACATTTTAAAGAGGTCATTTTGTACAGTGCAATGTTAAGCAAGATCGAGGAAACTAAGCTTTCCCTGCGAATTACATCACCATTGACACAATCTCATCACTTAATGAGATAGGGTAAACACACTTCGGGTAGAACTACCAAGATTAAGTTTGAGCATTAATTATATAGAAAAATAGCATCAAAATTTTCACATTTTAAAGAGGTCATTTCGTACAGTGCAATGTTAAGCGAGATCAAGGAAACTTTGCTTTTCTTGCGAATTACATCTCTATTGACTCAATCTGATCACTTAATGAGATAGGGTAAACCCACTTCGGGTAGAACTACCAAGATTAAGTTTGAGCATTTATTATATAGAAAAATAGCATCATTATTTTCACATTTTAAAGAGGTCATTTTGTACAGTGCAATGTTAAGCGAGATCGAGGAAACTTTGCTTTTCTTGCGAATTACATCTCTATTGACTCAATCTGATCACTTAATGAGATAGGCTAAACCCACTTCGGGTAGAACTACCAAGATTAAGTTTGAGCATTTATTATATAGAAAAATAGCATCATTATTTTCACATTTTAAAGAGGTCATTTTGTACAGTGCAATGTTAAGCGAGATCAAGGAAACTTTGCTTTTCTTGCGTATTACATCTCTATTGACTCAATCTGATCACTTAATGAGATAGGGTAAACCCACTTCGGGTAGAACTACCAAGATTAAGTTTGAGCATTTTTTATATAGAAAAATAGCATCATTATTTTCACATTTTAAAGAGGTCATTTTGTACAGTGCAATGTTAAGCGAGATCGAGGAAACTTTGCTTTCTTGCGAACTTCATCTCCTTAATAGGGGCAAAGAGCTTATTCTTTGCTTATTCAGACATTTCTATGAATTTCTGCATTATTTTAAATTATTTTTAATTAAAAGTTGGATAACTATCTAAAATTATAATAAAAATTTTAACAAAAACGCATAAATTAATAAAATACATTAAATCATTATTTAGTTAAAAACCAATATTATATATGATTAGGTGTGAGCATACCAATTATTTTTTTTTAAATAGATAGAGTTTTTAAGCCAGCAGAACTTGTATGTTTTGAAATCAAATTATAAAAATAAGAGTTAAAATATAAACAGCTGTAAGTGAGTAATATAAATTACAAATATTTTAATTCATAAACAATATATTCATGAAATTGTATTCATTTCTTCAAATTTATTCTATATGAATAATAGCAAATCCTTTTTAGCAGTTTTTCGATTCATTAGCAAATCAAAATACTAAAAGTCAAGTGCAATCAAATATTATTCTTATTGAATGGTCTGTAATGCAATAAAAAATTATTCAGACATGTTGAATATTATATTTATTAACAAAATATTGTGAAAGGAAACGATAAGATCAAACGAGGTTTTCTACAAATTGATTCAAAACTTTTCTAAAGAAGAAAGGCTACCAAAAATATTTACCAATAAGGTTATAATATCTTTTCTGTCATGGAGAAATAGCAGCTTGCTTGTCTAGTTAAATAAAAATATTTATAAATCATTTGTATTATAAATATTAGTTTTTGATTTAAACTCAATTAGATGATCTCCATCATTCTGAATCATTACATCCTATTAGACTTGAAAAAGACTGGATTAAGCAGAAAAATATTAGAAAGAAGTCTAAGATGAATTGAAAAAGGCAAAGTAAAGAAAGAGAGGAAAATGTTTTTAAAATGATAATAATAATATTTTGAATTAATTTAAAATGATTTTATAATAATATCAAAAAGGTTTGTGATTATTTTATCATTATTTTTAATTAACTCTTATGTAAACTAAATTAAGATCTATAAGAAATTAAATAATTTTTGTTTAAAATATATAGGCAAGATAAAACTCCATGAATCGCATTGATTTCTTTGGATAAGCTTATTAATAAATTCAAAGCAGGGCGATTGGACATCAGAATTGCCACTATACCTTTCATAATATTGTTTAAAATACTAATTTATCAATTTCTTTGGAAGAAATTGTATATTTAAATACCACGCTAATTTCAGTAATAATTGGATTTGATTTCAATTTAGAAAGCATTATATTACAAGATTAAATTAATATGAATTTGGTTTATATCCATCATTTATAATTACATAATATTTTTTTATCAAGATGGTATGTGAAAATATATAATTATTTAAAATCATTTTCTTTACTTGACAACTGACAGACAACTTGTTGAGAGATATTTGAATATTAAATGATAAACTAAATCTTTCTTTTGACCATTAAAGAAATTAAAATTATTATAAAACATGTTTTGTAAAAGAAAATAAGTTTAAATACTAGCATTAATTTATTTTTTTAGGATTTATCAGATATTATCATAGATATCCGAACCAAACTTTATTTAGATTGGGAAGATTATTCATTTAAGTTTTATTTTATGAATATTTAAAAATAAAGATGGTTGATTGTTGTGATTAATTAAGAATTAAAATATAAATGAAGTAAACTTAAGCATATAGACCAAACTTAAAAGCTATTAACAAAAATTATCCATTAAAAATGAACTAATTAGAATGTTTGAAATAAATTCTAAACAAATTAATATTGAATATAAACTTAATTAAACATTATTTAAAGATAATATACTATTTTAAACATAAAATGATTTAACTTTTTTTATAAATAAATGCTTTGGATAGCTTGATTTTTATAAATTCAGTCACATTAAGACAAAAAGACTGAACTAATGAATATAAAAATTATCAATAAATTTACAATGCAAATTTAAAAAGAGAGATGTAAAAGCAAAGATGTCTGTTTTTTCGCGAATGAAACACACATTAAATGTAGGCATACATGGCAAGATCATTTGCTCATTTATTTAACCTTACAAAAAACTTAAATAAAATAAAAATTTTGCGTTAATTTATGATAAAGGTTAATTATATAAGCTGATGAGTAATAAAGTGATTATTAGAGTGAATTTTAACCTTTAATCTTGAATATGAATGAGTACGAGTGAACTTTCCTCAATTACTTTAATAAATACCAAAAAAGGATTATATATATATATATATATATATATATATATATATATATATATATATATATATATATATATATTTATTACAGCATTTCAGAAATTTATTTAAGTTTGATGGTTTCATAGTTTAGTGTTAATTTTATTTTAGAATTATATTACCAGTCCCTCTAATAATTCAAGAGCATCCGTTTTTGTATTATGAGTAAGTTGAGTTATTTTTCACATGATGAAATCTTCAATAACATGTATTTATATTAAAATAAGTATGTTACTCGACATTATTTTTTTCTGTATTTCACAGATAAGTTTTATGTAATATGGAAATCAAAATGAAAGCTCAGTTTACATTTTTTATAATCTGGGTGTAATGAAGATACTTCTAAATTCTAGAGGTATTTATTTAGTCGCATGTTATATTCTCTAGATCTGACTCAAAACATATTTAGAGGAAATGCTTACGGGCTAAAATGAATTATTTTTGCTTAATATGGAGAGAGAGTAAAAATATTAAATCAAAATTGAAAGGCATAATCTTGAATAAAGTAAATTATTGTACTATAATTTAGAATTAAATCGTGAGTTCAGAGCACTTTAAAGAAAGAAAACCTTTTTAAATAGGGCCTAATTCAATTAGATGAGTAGATGACTGACAAGGAGATGACAAGTTACAACAGTCTATGATGCTCAATCTAGTGTCTATAAATGAAGAGAGTTGAATAGGTATGAGTAAAGCAACTCTGGTTTAAAGATATAATTTTAATTCTAATATTATTCAATAAAATCTACCAAGATTTCAGAGTAAATAACAATAATTTTAAGTATTATTGGATAATTGGAAAGATAAATACAACTAACAACTCTAAGCTTTCTGAAGCATTGTCGATTATCACCAAGATTTCAAGAATTTTAAATGTTCCATTCGCTAAGGAAATCGTATTCTCGACGCCCAAAAGAAAATATCTCTAGTAAAACATAAAATATAAAAGAGGTGAAAGAAGCTGAATTCAAAGAAAGTTTAAAGTAAATTTAAAACGAAATATTTAATGCTAATTTTGTGGAAAGTAACTCACCAAAATTTTGATGTATCAGAATTATAATAACTCAAAACAAATATTTAGATAATATAAATAAAAATATGGAATTATTCGGAGTACACAGTAACTCTTTTCTAAATAAAATATCACCTATTGGAAATAAGATTTATCTCATGATGCAAATTGTTGTAAGAAAGTTTTTAATAGATTTAATCAAATTATCATAACAATTTATTTTATAAAATTTGAACTTCAATGCGATAACTTATGAATCCAAATTTTTAATTTTATAAAATACGATGAACTACTATAGAAAAATATAACTAGGATGTATTAATGAGGATACAAAAAGAATTCCTTTGTATTTAATTGATTGAATTTAGGAGCTAATTAAAAATATTGGCTAATGGGGACTACCGAAACCTTAGAAAGCACACAATGAAACACAAATCGAAATGCGTACCGTGCTTATACACAAATTACATAAACTTAAAATGACGATAAATTATAAGTTGAGACCTTTTACTTATGAAATTTAATTAATTTTCCTTAACATATCCTTGACTCTTGAATTCATACTTAACCCATGAAAGTGAATTTCACAAAAATTTATGAGTTCTTTAAATGCGCATAACATTTGAATTATTTCCGTCAAAGTTTAAATAAACAAAGCAATATTGATCCTTGCATCATGAATATTAAGAATAGCATTACTAAAAGATTTTATTTTAAGAAATAGATATAAAAAAAGTTAGCAATTTGTGAACATGAAAAATTATAAGAACTAATTCCAGCCTTATTGATTTTATTTAATAAGTGTCACACTCGCGACATGCTAATAATAATGCACAATTCAAAAGACATCTTATTAATAAATGTCCTTTTTTCAAATTTCTTTTTCGACACAAAATTGAGCTGACCATAGATACAACTTTAAGAAATAGAAAAAAGAGTGGCATTTTTGAAAATAAAAAATTATAAGAAATAATTCTTAACTTTTTGTTTTTATTTAATGATTAGTTTTAAAGTCATTTACAACTTTTAAGAAGAAATCTATAGAGAAATTAAATGTATGAATTAACGAAGAGGACGAAGCGATATTACTTACGACATGTATAAAAACGGACAATCTAGAGTTTATTTAAGTAGTTAAAATCTCGGAAAGATTTCGTAATTAATTATTGAAATCCATAATGCTTTTAGAATGCGAGAATGAAGAATGTCCAAAGTTCTCACCTCATTAAAATTCAGTATGAGTAAGAAAACCTTCTTACAAAAATTATAAGAATCATTAAAGGTGTGATACTTGTTCAGTCTTTCATAACTTCTTCGAAGTGCGTGACGAAAATTCCCAAACAATTCTTTCTTTAATCTCCGCATCGTCCCATGCTCTCTTCATTGCTTTTGGAATGCGAGAATGAAGAATGTCCAAAGTTGTCACCTCATTAAAATTCAGTATGAGTAAGAAAACCTTCTTACAAAAATTATAAGAATCATTAAAAGGTGCGATACTTGTTCAGTCTCTAATAACTTCTTCGAAGTGCGTGACGAAAATTCCCAAACAATTCTTTCTTTAATCTCCGCATCGTCCCATGCTCTCTCCATTGCTTTTGAATCAAAACCCCAAAACCCCTTAATGAGGTTTATAAGTGCTTTGATTTGTAGGGAATTTGTTAGGGGTTGGGATTATTAATAGGTTTTAAAGTGAAATTTATAGTAAATGTATTTAATTTAATCACTCAAAATGCACTTTTCGATCATGTGGAGAGGTCTGAAGTTTATCTTACTTAACCACAACTCTATCTGCTCTATTGATATGTCTGATCTTGAGTTTGGTTTTATTATTATTGACTCTGCCATTTGTTTCATTGATTGAGATACTCTTGTTCTGTCAATAAATTGCTTTATTCTTTGTTTAGCATCCTTCTCACACCTTGTAGATTAGTAATCGTTGCGAGGCATATCGCACTCTATTATTATTGCTGCTAAAGCCCACACATCCCATTAAAAGTCACCATCTCTCCAGTCTTCTCTTTCTGGATAGTACCCTTGAGTTCCCATTACAGTTCCAAGCCTTGATACTTCCACTCTATAGGCTCTATTGAAATCGATTATTGCTACTCTTATTGGTGAGAAGTTTATCATTATATTTTCTGGCTTCAAATCTCTGTGAACAAACCCTAACTTGTGAAGCTCTTTTATACCTTGTATGGTCTGAGTTGCTATTTATCCAAGCTACTTATGATTTCTTTGATCTGTAATGAAATCTCTTTGGGTCATTTCATAGAGTGGGAGTCTGAAAGCAACATGATCCTTGGCAAAGAGAACAGCATCTAACTTTATTAAGTATCTACACTCTTTGAACTTTGCTTGAGTGAGTACTTGATACTCATTTGTAAACTCCATCTAGTATTTATCATCACTTAAGAGATAGTTGAAGGGATACACCTTGTATGCATACTGATGATCATTGATAACTTTCTTATCAAAGGATTCTTCTGATATAAGGTAGCTTTAAAGTGAAGTGTCTAGGTCAATTTAGGCAAGAACAGGAATCTTTTTATATTGAATTTTAATCATGATCTTTGTGATTTCGGATGCTAGTAGGTTGCGTGATTTCCTCACATATTCTGATTCACTAGCTTGTTCAAGTTCTACAAGTTTCGAAGATTCTCTTTTTTTTCTTTTGTTCAGTAGCTTCAATTCATCTTCATGCTTTTCAATCTCTAAATCTTTCTTGTGAGCTTTTAAAAGATGCTTCCTTAAATCTCTTGTATGAGCATACTGCTTATGGCACTCGAAGCACTCCTACTTTCCGTCGATTTTATCGTGCTTTAAGTATATAGTTGGCTTGGCTTCTATATGCTCTTTCATATGCCTATACCAACTAGATTTATGAGCGAAGTCTCTCTCACACTACTCACAAAAGTATACTTCTACTTCTTCTGTTTGTATAGGCATTTCATTAATACCTTTCTCCTCCTCTCTGTCTCCCACACACTTGTTTGCCATTTATTTTCTATTATTAATTTCTATTTTAATAACAGAGACCTCAAGTGATAGCTCAGGTAGTTCCTTATGTGAGTTCATCTCACAGTTATCACATTTTTTATTGCTGCCAAAGGTCAGTCTCATTTAGTTTTATGGAAGTGCTGTTGTTTTTCTTAAAATGTTAGCGCTCATATTTAAATTTGAATTTAAAATTATAGAACTGCCTCTATAACTGAGAGCTTATATGAGAGCTTTGCAAGCCTACAAGTTTCAAGAGAAGTTTTAGAGTATTATAGAAGAAATATGAGTGCTAAGAGACGATCCAGCTCTAAATCTGGGTGATAAAGTAACCATTTTAACTTTCAATAATAAGTTGATTATAGTACGTACCAATTTAGGAGCTGCTCCTAATTAAGTACGTACTGCTTTAGGAGGTATTTTGTCAATATGTGATTAAAATTAGGGTGCTCCTAATTAAGTACTAGCATTAATTAAAGCTCCTAATTAAGTACTAGCATTTTAGGAGCTGCTCCTAATTAAGTACGTACCAATTTAAATTTAAAAATATGGAACTATAACAGTAGAAATTGATATCGATCTCTCAAGTTTGAAACAAGTTCTCAAAACCTTCTCCATATCCTGCTAAAAGGTTGACCTTCTATAGGATGCCCATATTTAATAGTAAGTTTTACAGAGGTATATAATTGAAATCAATAAACTTAAATTTGAATATCATTTCTTAGATCTGTAAACAAGATGGAGTCAATGAATGATGCAATGAATAGAGGGCAAGCACAAGAATTGATTCAAAGATTTAGAAGCAAGGAGGATTTGCATCGCTACCTGATGCAGCAAGGTAATGAACTCATACTAACTAATCTTGATTATGTAGTTGGTTTGTTTCTACCAACGATGGAAGATACTAAAATTTCATTTCTAAGAGCAATACTCTGCGAAGAGAAGAAAGCTTTGAAAACTTAAGATGTGAAGTTTGCAGAGATTCCAAACTATCCAGAAATCTCAGTGACTAACTTATATGATGATTCTGTGAATGACCCAGAGGTTTCGCAGTACCTGCCTACTAAGAGGCAGTTGTCAAATAAACTACCTGAAAGAAGCTATTTCTTTGGCATACTTGCAACAATAAAAGGTGATTACTTGAAAGAAATAATTCAAGAATCTCATAAGAAAAGGTACAGCATCTCTTCAGAAGATAAGGATAAACAAGGGATCAGGATAAGTGAGAGCTGGCTATCAGAGCTGCAGAAGCACCCTTATATTTCAAGAAAGATTTTTAGCTTAAATCTTTAGAAAAATCTGGTACTGGCATCTTCTTGATGAAGGAATAGAGCAAGCTTCACAGAGC
>ARYC01007822.1:0-10239 GCA_000711775.1 Oxytricha trifallax
ATATTAAAAATTATTGACTTAGATTCTTGCCTAGAAAGCTGCTTCACTCTTGAAGATAAAATAGAGAAGAGAGTCATTACTGATGACTAATATGCTTACAAGATATATCATTTCAATTACTTCCTTGCTAATCACAAGTTCCAAATGGAATTTGCTAATAAGTATTATGCTCTTTAAAAGGCAAAATAAAATGAGTGCAAGCATATCATCTAGCTTGATGCTATTTTACTTGGTAAAGATCATGTAGCCTTCAGACTACCATTACTTGAAATGACTTACAGAGAATTCTTATCTGACAATAGATGTCAGAGATAAATAGGCAAGATAGTATAGCAGATAGTTGAGGGGGTTGAAGAGCTTCACAAGCTTGGTTATGTTCATAGAGACTTAAAGCAGAGAACATCTGATAAATTTTCAGCCTCTTAGAGTTTATATTATTGACTTCTTAAAGAGTGCTAGCCTCTGCTAAGGAAATGTATACGGCACTCCTGGATATTTCCCAGAGAGAAGATTGGAGAGATGGAGACACTTAATGGGATATCTGGGCTCTAGCAGTAATAATAATAGAGAGAGAGACATGCCAAGAAACGATTACTTTAGCTGCAGGGGTGAGAACTCTAAGCAGAGAATCAAGCAATATCTCGATAAAAATAAAATAAATGGAGGTCTCAGAGAACTTGCATACTCAACTATTATCAAGCCAAGCTAAGAAAATTAACAAACAATAGAAACAATCAAACATCAACTTAGAAAGATAATATTCAGAGAACTGCCATGACTCTAAGCTTATGTTTGTATGAAATATTTTAAAAACTCGCTTGATATTGCAGGCAGCACAAATGACCTTATTAATGTAAAAACTTATAACTTATTATAATAAATCTATTAAAATAGTCCAAGAAAAACAAGAACCTACACTATCAGAAACTCTTTGAAAAAGTGTCGAATCACATGTCATCAACAACTCAATAAAAATCTGGTGACTCTGCACCATAGACTGGAAAGAATAATTTTGGACAGAAATATAGTATAATCGAGAGGATTGAAATCATGTTCCAGAAGGATCCCAAAGATACCTAAAATAAAGCTATATTATTATATATATATATTAAATAAATCAGCATATAATGAAGGGTTTTGGGGCTAGTTTATCATCTATATATTTCCAATTTTAAGCTATTCTTTCAAAAAAGTTTGATGATGATTTCAAAAAATACTAAGTTAGGGGACAATAAAATTCAACCACATTACGTGCCAAATGTAAAATATTAAGAGATTCCTTCATAAATAGCATTGAATGAAACTAATAATCAGAGCAGATTTGAATTTACTTTGATGATTGACAAAAACAGCACAAGCAAAATGCATAATAATATTACCAATAATATAACGTTACAACTCATTTAATATTAATTTATTTATAACATTTAATTCTCCTTATCTCTCTCTATTAAATTAGGTAAACATAATGAATAAAACAAATTAATAAAATATATTTTAGAAAAAGGCGTAGTTATAATTTTAAAACAAATTTACTTATAATATTATTTATATGATCAGGAGCTTATTAGTAGGGATAAGAAACCCTTCAGAAACCTCAAAAGAGAAGAAAAAGGATATAGATAAAAATTTTGATTTGCAAAAAGAAGATTAATAGAATTTTATAGGAGAGATAATGGATATTGTTAAACAGATAAAAATAGGAAACTTTATATTTAAAAATTAATCTTTAATTAATATTTATTTATAACTGCCTTGAATTTGGATTGTGTTTCATACTAATCAGTTTTAGTTTTAAAATCAATTAATCAATTATATATTTAAAATCTATATATTATAATTAGTGGTCTGGCATGGTCTTTAAGGGACCACTTGCAATAGTACTTATATTTATATGTATTTATTTAGTAGCATCTATTTGTAGGAATTTGTTACTGTAATGAATTATTCATTTCCCCGGCTCAGTTTCTGACCGCTGTCCCGAGCTCTCAAATTCTCATCTTATCCTTTTTATCTATTTGAAATCTTAGTACACGAAGCGTGCCACCATAAGCACAGTCAGGGTAATTTCTCTTTTCCAGTCTTAGACGATATTTCAGATTGGCAGAGAATATATCTATCCTTAAAGGCATGGGCATCTTAGGGGTTCATACTACTAAAGGGCATAGTGTTTGAAATGATTAATGTGAAGCACCAGATGTAATTATAATCAACGGAGCCGTATTTCTGCTTTGAAGTAATACATTTAGCTGGAGTGATCAGTGTAGACCTCGATGTGGTTAAAACCAGCAATTTGACTCGTCATTATTCGCTATCACTGATTCCAGAGGTTAGGGCTGCCCTCTTTCATAATATTTTTTGCACAAAGCGTTAATTAATATTTAGTAACATACATGCTAAAAGATTTAAATAAAAGAAAATTAACAATAAAAATGTATAATAGTTTATTGACTTATGGAAAAGTCTTGAGGTATCTCAATAGCACTTTTGGAAATAAATATTTCCAATCATCAACTGAACCAAAATAATGTAAAAATATCAAGCCATCTAGAACCGAATCTCTCAGTGAATAATTCCAAAGCAGCAACTGATGCATTAAAATGTTAAATGAGCAGAGATCTTTTCCTTAAGAGTTGGGTTTTTCTTATCGATAATAGGTACCCATAGAACTATCTCAATGCTTCTCTGATTTAGAGTTTTTATAGTAAGTTTGATTTTAAGAAATAAAAAAGCAACAATAATTTTTCCTACTCTAATGGTAATGGTGCTGTATGTTCATGTACAATTTTTTAAATATCTCAATCTCAACCACTAACTCAATTTAACACTATACTATAAAATAATCACTAGATTAAGTTGCATGCGATTTATAAATATAGTGAGAAATTACTCAAATTTTTGTAGAAAAGTGAGATTTTACTCATGACATAGTTTTATAATTTATATGAAATAGCAAAACACAATCAAATTTTCATTTCTTTTACCAAATTTGATAAAGACTTTACGAATTTAAAATCTTATCAATATATTAGTGCTTTAAATAAGTGAACTTCAATAGAGACTCATGAATCTCCTCAGAATTAAAAACAACAAATCAGAAATATTGTTCAAATTTGTAAGTTAATTTTTAATTATTTAATATTTTTATTTGATGTAGGAAGACGATTATAGATGACATGACTACAGGGAGCTATAATAATAGTTAGAACAAAACAAGGATATGATGACCTTCCTCAGATTTAATATGAATTTTCATCGATTATAACAATTGTAGAGGGGCACTACCTTTCCCATATCAGCAAGCCACAATGAGATTCGTTAAGGATTTCATAACTGGGCTCAAAGGCCTCTTTTAAAATAGCAGAAGTATAGACTTTTAATGTGCTACACTATGAAGAGCTATAGGAAAATTAACAAACAACTCATATAGAATAACCGATACTAGGATGTTTAAGAGAGCATATGGTTGAATGGTACAAAGTTTGGTATAATACATTTACGTATGGGGCTTCCATACTTCAAAATGTTTGAAAAGTCTATTATTACCTTAAAATTGCTAAATCAAAGATATTCTGCACTATCTAATAGCCGAGGATGGGGTGATAAATCCTGTAGAGAGCATTTGAGAAAACTTGGCAAAATATATGGCTTTGCGCAAAATATAAGCGCTCACAAGCTGAACTTGAAAAGTCTATCAAATGGACCAGAGATTTCGACTATAATGGACATCTTTTGGAAGCCAGCTAAAGTGGATAAATAATTTATTTAAAACTTAAATTAAAACAGTATACCCTTAAGTATATAATTTCTACATTCTGATTTTATTTTTATAAAAATTTTTCATGATTCTATATTAATAGGAAAATTAGTGGCGGTTGTGAGACATTATACTTACTATACGCAACCAGTCTTGGGCACAGCCAAAAGTTTACAGTGACCTATTAGTTAATTACATATCCGGCTTGATGGTCTCCGGCATGTTGTCTCCATAGTGCCACTACATATTACTAATTAAATACATATAAATATAAGTACTATTGCAAGTGGTCCCTTAAAGACTATGCCAGACCACTAATTATGATATTTAGATTTTAAATATATAATTGATTAATTAATTTTAAAACTAAAACTGATTAGTATTACTCACAATCCTAATTCAAGGCAGTTATAATTAATTATTAATTAAAGATTAATTTGTAAATAAAAAGTTTCCTATCTTTATCTATTTTAACAATACTTACTCATTATAAACAGAGATTAAGCAAGAAAAAAAGAAACGAAATAGAGAGTTAAAAGTTCAATTAATTTCAAAAAGATATCATGTTTGGCAGCCATCAATAATTACTTCTCAAGAAAAAATGAATAAATCTTAAAAATGACTTTGTGAATAATATTACTTACATTTGAGCTAAAAAAAAAGTAAAATAAAAAATATTAAAGAGTGAAGACTGTATTTGGACATGCTTGCATTCAAGAATATTAAACTTCACCTATTACTTATATAATTTACGATTAGAATGGAAAGTACATTTTTAGTGCGGGAAAGATTATATTGATCTACTCAATCTATTCTTACTAAACATCTATAGCAAGACTGCCCCAAAAATCTCCTTCAACAGTTAGGTCTCACAGTCTATAAGCATTTAATTTTAAAGATGTCATCTTTATTCAAAGCCTATAAGACCTTTAAAATTTAGTAAGGTACCTATCAATGATAAGACGCTCAAATACTTGAATAATTTCTCTCTGGCCTAGAGAGCTGTGATTTAAATCGCCAATTTCCTGACTTCATATATCAGCATAATTCATAGCATACATATAAAAAAATATTTGAATGTCTTACAAGAGAGTTAATCGCATAAAGAGAGATAAGACTAATTAAGTTTAAGTTTTTGATTAAATGCAAGAGGAATTAAAAGTATTATATTAGGTTCATTTATTCAGATAAACCAGTGTTTACAATCTTTACCTTTATATCTAAGTCTTGGCGCAAAAGGTACACTAGATAGAAGTTTATGATTGAAGATCAAAGTTTAAACTTGTAGAACTTAATGCGGAATAGTTATTTGAAGACAATGGTTTTGGAAGACATGGTCTTGTTCTTTTAAGAATAAAATACAAGATTCTTTAAATTACTCAGAGATAAGACCGTCGACTATGATTTATTTCTATTTTGTTTAAAACTTGTCAGTTCATAAAACAAAAGATTCAAGAAATAATTATGAAAGACTAATCTTAAATTTTTTTTTATTCTCCCTTCAGCTTTTAATTTAATGAAATTAAATAATTTTGGGGACTATTTAAAGGTCAATACAAGTATAAATTTCAGATCTAAAATTGATGTATGACTTGAAGAGAAACAGAGCATTTTATAATGAATGCTGATAAATGAGTAATTTATATGAAACTAAAGATTTCACAAGAGAATAATAATTTTATGTTTATATTAAATCTAATTACTAAGTTCAAATACTAAAGGAATTGTAGAAAAAATTTGTTTTCTTTCTTCTTTACTTTTCCTTTCAACTTGGTCGGTCTTTCTTCTCTCAATGCAATTCATTTACATAATTCATTTATTACTTGAGACTTTCTCTCTTTTTTTACCTCATCCTTTTATTAACAAATTGCAGTACCAAGATTTTCTATAATATTAGAAGTGGAAAATTTATTCTTTTTAGATGTATCCTTACTTTCTTGATAAAGATCGTGTAGTATTTAGACTTTCTTTCCTCAAATAACTTACTGAAAATTTTATGTGATAAAAGATAAGTAATACAATTGCATATGAAGAGCTTCATAAGCTTGGTTATGTTTATTGAGATTTAATCCCAGAAAACATCATGATGGACTATCAACCTCTTAGAGATTGTATAATATATATCAGGTAATTTCAAAGAGTTCAATACTCTTTTTAGGAATTGTATACATTACCCCGTAATATTATATTTCTGAGAGAGATAAAATTGTAGAGACAGATATTAATATTTGATATCTGGGGTCTATCGTTTTTTAATTGATATTCTTAGAAACGATTACTTTAGCTTCAAGAATGAAAAAGATTTAAAGAAAGATTATAATGCCACTTAGATTAATAAAATATTACTGAAGGTATTATTAGAAAGCTTTTATTTAACAAAATTCTTAATGAAAACTAAAATTTGCAACAATCAATTATCTATAAGTAAAATATAATTCAGATGACTGCTTAAACATTTTATAAAATCGCCACATGTATTAACTTAAGTTTGTAATAATTATGCTAAATATCCCTTCATAACCTCAAATAAATACTATTAAAATATGCATTAATATGCTAATATTATAAACAAAAAGATTAATTAAACTATTGAAAGGGTTTTGGGTTTCGATTGTTGTTTAGTTAATAATTGTTAGATAATCGATTGATTAATTTTGTATTAATAGTATTTTTAATAAGGAATTAAATTATATCATTATAAAACCCCATAGATCAATTAAGACATGAGAATTGGGGTTAAGAACAATTAAATTAAGAATTAATTATTATTGGCGTATAATTATAATGTTTGGGCTAATTATTAAAACTATTGGCTCGATTAATTGTCCTTATAAAATAATCCAATCAGGGTGTGTAAATTTGATTTTAGCCTAATTATTTATATTATAAGCCAATTATAATTAATTTTTAATCTAATTGTTCTTAACTCCTATCCTCGCTTCTTAATTGATCTATGGGGTTTTATGATCTTATATTGAACAAAAAAATGCTATATCAATTTTATTAGTAATATAAATATGTATATTTAGTATCCTTAACTATATTTTATTATGAGAATTATATTATATTATGTACAATTTTTGCACAATGAAAATAGACCTATTTAATTTTTATATAATCATAAAACTGGATTCGAAACTTATTTAAAAATATACGAATCTCTAAGTTTGTAAGTCATGATTTTTAATATATTATTTTTTATTTATTATCAAATATTGTTTATAAAATATATTGCTTTATTTTATATATTTTATTTCAATAGATTGAAGGGGTTTAGGTAAGTCTTGAATATAGAATTTAAATTTTCATTTAGGTTGATTAAAATTTGGGAGGTAGAAACAATGTAGCTTCAAGGCTAACTATCTTACCATAAACATCCTATCACTGATTTGAAAATTAGTAAATGTAATCACTATTGTTAGAAAGAATTAAATCAGGAAAGTGTTTATAAATAAAATATATAAATATATATAAAAAGTATTGTACACGTATAGGAGTATACATTTCATTTTACCAATTTACTAAAAATCCTTATTTTTAGAGAATACACTTTATAACCAAGAAACTACTTTATTCCTATCGCCCCTTTGACGGGTAAATAAAAAATTTGATACCTTTTTCGGATAAAGTTAAGTGGGTTTTGATATTTATATTTATATAAATTGCCATTATTAACTCAAATTACAGAGCATGATTACCAAGTGTATAAGGGAAAAAAGCCATAACACTTTCTGAGGTTCATAATTGCTTTAATTTGAAAGATATAGTTGCGGTCTTATTAGAGTTAGCAAAATATATTAGGCATATTTTCAAACAGAGAGAATCTGAAATATTAGAGGCCTCAGATTTGATTAAGATATTTCCTGAAAAAATATATTATTCTTAAAATCTCATAGTTATCAAAATAATTGATTATTTTTATGAAAATAGATGAGTACATAATTGTAAGATTTTTTACTTTTTTAATTTATTTCATTTCTTATACTTTCAGTTTTCATCACATCTTTGTTAAATTCAAAATAATTTTGGAATTTCAGTAAAGTTATAGTAAAAAATTTGCATTAAATTAATTATTTTAAGTGCTTGGTAGCTTTAATTTTATCATTAATTTTTTATATAATTTTAATGAACGGAGATCAATCTTAAAATTTAGCATATCTAATGTAATTCAAATATTAGACTATTAAAGTATGGCCAACATATAGAGATCAGCCTTGTAAAAATAAATAAAGGAAGTGTGTAAAAAGATTACCAAGCTTAATAGATTGATATCAATTTTAAGCTATTAAATTTGATTAAATTAGCGCAGAATATCTTTAAATATATTTAGTACTGGTACTTAATCAGTATATTTTTAATTAGTACCTAGTTTAAATTAATTAGGCTTAAATATAAATAATCAAATTTTGTTCAAAATATAATAAGAATCATTTTGATATTATTAAACTTATATTATTGCCAAAAATAAAAAATGTAAGGTCTCTTTGAATGATAAGATGATTTCCATAAAATTAATTTATTATAATTAGGTTAGTAAAGCAAGTAATTGATGTACAATCATATATTTTCTTGGTTGAATTATTTATAAGTTATAAGAGTAAAAATATCAACCAATAAAATAAATAAATTGAATCTAAAATGAAGAATGTAATTAATAAAAAAAACAAACTCCAAAATTACACTCAACAGAATACATATTTGAAACTCATTAAGCGACATTGGAATTTTAATTGATAAACTTTAAATAGGTGATTATTTCTAAAAAATAGATAAAATAAAAGGCATAAATATTAATTATAATCAATAAATCGGAATATTGTCCATCGCAATTCCACTTTATATTTGCAGTAACCTTGAGAAATTCTAATGAAGCCATGCTGCTCTCAAACAGTTATCTGATCTTTCTCCTTTTGATTGAAATCAGCTCAACGTAAGATCTCTCTAATTTATTATCAATTCGATCATCAATGATCTCATTTAAATTTGTAGAAGTGCGATAGATAGTGTGAAGAACCTTCATACATATTACATTTATAAATAGTAATAAGAGCTAATAATAGTAATTAATTTAAAATAAAAGTGTATTGAATACCCGACTCATCCTCTCCTTAGTCATGACTCCCATTCCTCTCCCGACCTATCTATTTTTAACCAGCAATGTCGATTACTCACCAGTATTAATTATATTTAAATTTCAAGGAGAAAACGAGGCTACAGCTCCATTATCATTAAAAGACTTGAAATCCATAACTGCCAACGTGGTCCTCGTGACCATGACCACGGTGACAATCACTTGAAAATGAATCATTTCACTGTTAATTCGTATAATGAAGTCAAAAATGAGAACTGACCACGACTACCCTTCAACTCACCAATTACGTAATCACGTGGTTACTGCCTATGTTGTCCTCGTGACCATGACCATGACCACGGTGACAATTACTTGAAAATGCATCATTTCACTGTTAATTCTTCCAATGAAGTCAAAAATGAGAAGTCACCACGACCACTCCTCAACTCACCAATTACGTTATCACGTGGTTACTGCCTATGTTGTCTTTGTTACCATGACCATGATTTCGCTGACAATCACTTGAAAATGCATCATTTCACTGTTAATTCGTCGAATGAAGTCAAAATAGAGAAGTGATCACCCACAACTATGAATTTATCATATACGTGGTCACGTGGTCACTGCCTTCGTGGTTCTCGTGACAATGGTGACCATGACAACGGTGACCACAGGAAAATCACTTGAAATGCATGATTTCACTGTTAATTCGTCGAATGAAGTCAAAAATGAGAAGTGACCACGACCACTCCTCAACTCACCAATTACGTAATCACGTGATAATTGCCTACGTGCTCCTCATGACCATGACCACGTTGACAATCACTTGAAAATGAATCATTTCACTGTTAATTCGTCTAATGAAATCAAAAATGAGAACTGACCACGACTACCCTTCAACTCACCAATTACGTTATCACGTGGTTACTGCCTATGTTGTCTTTGTTACCATGACCATTACCACGTTGACAATCACTTGAAAATGAATCATTTCACTGTTAATTCGTTTTATGATGTCAAAAATGAGAATTCACCACGAATATCCCTTAACTCACCAATTACGTAATCACGTGGTTACTGCCTATGTTGTCCTCGTTACCATGACGATTACCACGTTGACAATCACTTGAAATTGAATCATTTCACTGTTAATTCGTCTAATGAAATCAAAAATGAGAACTGACCACGACTACCCTTCAACTCACCAATTACGTAATCACGTGGTTACTGCCTATGTTGTCCTCGTGACCATGACCATGACCACGGTGACAATTACTTGAAAATGCATCATTTCACTGTTAATTCTTCCAATGAAGTCAAAAATGAGAAGTGACCACGACCACTCCTCAACTCACAAATTACGTAATCACGTGGTCACTGCCTTCGTTGTCCTCGTTACCATGACCATGAT
>ARYC01007823.1:0-28810 GCA_000711775.1 Oxytricha trifallax
TTGACTTTCAAAAGTTCTTGGACACTATATCAATTGCACTCAAAGCATACAATTGGCATCAATAAATACTTGAGTGAAAAGTTTGATGCCAAATAGAAAATTATCTTATTCAGGAATGTACCTCGAAATGCACCTTAAAAGATAGAGCGCAATGTAATCTGCAAGAAAATAAAGTTCTGGTTATGTAGTGACTTGACTTTCAAAAGTTCTTAGACACCATATCAATTGCACTCAAATCACACAATTGGCATTATATAATACTTGAGTGAAAAGTTTGATGCCAAATAGAAAATTAATCTTTATTCCAGGAATGTAACCTCGAAATGCACCTTAAAAGATAGAGCGCAATGTAATCTGCAAGAAAATAAAGTTCTGGTTATGTAGTGACTTGACTTTCAAAAGTTCTTAGACACCATATCAATTGCACTCAAATCACACAATTGGCATTATATAATACTTGAGTGAAAAGTTTGATGCCAAATAGAAAATTATCTTATTCAGGAATGTACCTCGAAATGCACCTTTAAAGATAGAGCGCAATGTAATCTGCAAGTAAATAAAGTTCTGGTTATGTGGTGACTTGTCTTTTAAAAGTTCTTGGACACTATATCAATTGCACTCAAAGCACACAATTGGCATCAATAAATACTTGTGTGAAAAGTTTGATGCCAAATAGAAAATTATCTTATTCAGGAATGTACCTCGAAATGCACCTTAAAAGATAGAGCGCAATATAATCTGCAAGAAAATAAAGTTCTGGTTATGTGGTGACTTGGCTTTCAAAAGTTCTTGGACACTATATCAATTGCACTCAAAGCACACAATTGGTATCAATAAATACTTGTGTGAAAAGTTTGATGCCAAATAGAAAATTATCTTATTCAGGAATGTACCTGCGAAAATGCCCCTTAAAAGATAGAGCGCCAATGTAATCTGCAAGAAAATAAAGTTCTGGTTATGTGGTGACTTGGCTTTCAAAAGTTCTTGGACACTATATCAATTGCACTCAAAGCACACAATTGGTATCAATAAATACTTGTGTGAAAAGTTTGATGCCAAATAGAAAATTATCTTATTCAGGAATGTACCTCGAAATGCACCTTAAAAGATAGAGCGCAATGTAATCTGCAAGTAAATAAAGTTCTGGTTATGTGGTGACTTGACTATCAAAAGTTCTTGGACACCATATCAATTGCACTCAAATCAAACAATTGGCATCATATAATACTTGAGTGAAAAGTTTGATGCCAAATAGAAAATTATCTTATTCAGGTATGTCTCGAAATGCACCTTAAAAGATAGAGCGCAATGTAATCTGCAAGAAAATAAAGTTCTGGTTATGTGGTGACTTGACTTTCAAAAGTTCTTGGACACTATATCAATTGCACTCAAAGCACACAATTGGCATCAATAAATACTTGCGTGAAAAGTTTGATGCCAAATAGAAAATTATCTTTTTCAGGAATGTACCTCGAAATGCACCTTAAAAGATAGAGCGCAATGTAATCTGCAAGAAAATAAAGTTCTGGTTATGTGGTGACTTGACTTTTAAAAGTTCTTTGACACTATATCAATTGCACTCAAAGCACACAATTGGCATCAATAAATACTTGAATGAAAAGTTTGATGCCAAATAGAAAATTATCTTATTCAGGAAATGTACCTCGAAATGCACCTTAAAAGATAGAGCGCAATGTAATCTGCAAGAAAATAAAGTTCTGGTTATGTGGTGACTTGGCTTTCAAAAGTTCTTGGACACTATATCAATTGCACTCAAAGCACACAATTGGTATCAATAAATACTTGTGTGAAAAGTTTGATGCCAAATAGAAAATTATCTTATTCAGGAATGTACCTCGAAATGCACCTTTAAAGATAGAGCGCAATGTAATCTGCAAGTAAATAAAGTTCTGGTTATGTGGTGACTTGTCTTTTAAAAGTTCTTGGACACTATATCAATTGCACTCAAAGCACACAATTGGCATCAATAAATACTTGTGTGAAAAGTTTGATGCCAAATAGAAAATTATCTTATTCAGGAATGTACCTCGAAATGCACCTTAAAAGATAGAGCGCAATGTAATCTGCAAGAAAATAAAGTTCTGGTTATGTGGTGACTTGGCTTTCAAAAGTTCTTGGACACTATATCAATTGCACTCAAAGCACACAATTGGTATCAATAAATACTTGTGTGAAAAGTTTGATGCCAAATAGAAAATTATCTTATTCAGGAATATACCTCGAAATACACCTTAATAAGATAGAGCGCAATGTAATCTGCAAGAAAATAAAGTTCTGGTTATGTGGTGACTTGGCTTTCAAAAGTTCTTGGACACTATATCAATTGCACTCAAAGCACACAATTGGTATCAATAAATACTTGTGTGAAAAGTTTGATGCCAAATAGAAAATTATCTTATTCAGGAATGTACCTCGAAATGCACCTTAAAAGATAGAGCGCGAATGTAATCTGCAAGAAAATAAAGTTCTGGTTATGTGGTGACTTGGCTTTCAAAAGTTCTTGGACACTATATCAATTGCACTCAAAGCACACAATTGGTATCAATAAATACTTGTGTGAAAAGTTTGATGCCAAATAGAAAATTATCTTATTCAGGAATGTACCTCGAAATGCACCTTAAAAGATAGAGCGCAATGTAATCTGCAAGAAAATAAAGTTATGGTTATGTGGTGACTTGACTTTCAAAAGTTCTTGGACACTATATCAATTGCACTCAAAGCACACAATTGGCATCAATAAATTCTTGAGTGAAAAGTTTGATGCCAAATAGAAAATTATCTTATTCAGGAATGTACCTCTAAATGCACCTTAAAAGATAGAGCGCAATGTAATCTGCAAGAAAATAAAGTTCTGGTTATGTGGTGACTTGACTTTCAAAAGTTCTTGGACACTATATCAATTGCACTCAAAGCACACAATTGGCATCAATAAATACTTGCGTGAAAAGTTTGATGCCAAATAGAAAATTATCTTTTTCAGGAATGTACCTCGAAATGCACCTTAAAAGATAGAGCGCAATGTAATCTGCAAGAAAATAAAGTTCTGGTTTATGTGGTGACTTGACTTTCAAAAGTTCTTGGACACTATATCAATTGCACTCAAAGCACACAATTGGCATCAATAAATACTTGCGTGAAAAGTTTGATGCCAAATAGAAAATTATCTTATTCAGGAATGTACCTCGAAATGCACCTTAAAAGATAGAGCGCAATGTAATCTGCAAGAAAATAAAGTTCTGGTTATGTAGTGACTTGACTTTCAAAAGTTCTTAGACACCATATCAATTGCACTCAAATCACACAATTGGCATTATATAATACTTGAGTGAAAAGTTTGATGCCAAATAGAAAATTATCTTATTCAGGAATGTACCTCGAAATGCACCTTAAAAGATAGAGCGCAATGTAATCTGCAAGAAAATAAAGTTCTGGTTATGTGGTGACTTGGCTTTCAAAAGTTCTTGGACACTATATCAATTGCACTCAAAGCACACAATTGGCTTTAATAAATATTTTAGTGAAAAGTTTGATGCCAAATAAAAAAAAAGGTGCTGTGGAATAGTACCTATGAATGCACCTTAAAAGATAGAGAGCGATGTAATCTGCAAGAAAATGAAATTATGGTTATATGGTGACTTGACTTTCAAAAGTTCTTGGACACTATATCAAGTGTACTTATAAAACATAATTGGCTTTAATAAATATTTGAGTGAAAAGTTCGATGCCAAAAATAAAAAAAAGGTGCTGTGGAATAGTACCTATGAATGCACCTTAAAAGATAGAGCGCGATGTAAAATGCAAGAAAATAAAATTATCGTTATATGGTGACTTGACTTTCAAAAGTTCTTGGACACTATATCAAGTGCACTAAAAGCACACAATTGGCATCAATAAATACTTGAGGGAAAAGTTTGATGCCAAATAGAAAATTATCTTATTCAGGAATGTACCTCGAAATGCACCTTAAAAGATAGAGCGCAATGTAATCTGCAAGAAAATAAAGTTATGGTTATGTGGTGACTTGACTTTCAAAAGTTCTTGGACACTATATCAATTGCACTCAAAGCACACAATTGGCATCAATAAATACTTGAGTGAAAAGTTTGATGCCAAATAGAAAATTATCTTATTCAGGAATGTACCTCGAAATGCACCTTAAAAGATAGAGCGCAATGTAATCTGCAAGAAAATAAAGTTATGGTTATGTGGTGACTTGACTTTCAAAAGTTCTTGGACACTATATCAATTGCACTCAAAGCACACAATTGGCATCAATAAATTCTTGAGTGAAAAGTTTGATGCCAAATAGAAAATTATCTTATTCAGGAATGTACCTCTAAATGCACCTTAAAAGATAGAGCGCAATGTAATCTGCAAGAAAATAAAGTTCTGGTTATGTGGTGACTTGACTTTCAAAAGTTCTTGGACACTATATCAATTGCACTCAAAGCACACAATTGGCATCAATAAATACTTGAGTGAAAAGTTTGATGCCAAATAGAAAATTATCTTATTCAGGAATGTACCTCGAAATGCACCTTAAAAGATAGAGCGCAATGTAATCTGCAAGAAAATAAAGTTATGGTTATGTGGTGACTTGACTTTCAAAAGTTCTTGGACACTATATCAATTGCACTCAAAGCACACAATTGGCATCAATAAATTCTTGAGTGAAAAGTTTGATGCCAAATAGAAAATTATCTTATTCAGGAATGTACCTCTAAATGCACCTTAAAAGATAGAGCGCATGTAATCTGCAAGAAAATAAAGTTATGGTTATGTGGTGACTTGACTTTCAAAAGTTCTTGGACACTATATCAATTGCACTCAAAGCACACAATTGGCATCAATAAATACTTGAGTGAAAAGTTTGATGCCAAATAGAAAATTATCTTATTCAGGAATGTACCTCGAAATGCACCTTAAAAGATAGAGCGCAAGTAATCTGCAAGAAAATAAAGTTCTGGTTATGTGGTGACTTGACTATCAAAAGTTCTTGGACACCATATCAATTGCACTCAAAGCAAACAATTGGCATCATAAATACTTGAGTGAAAAGTTTGATGCCAAATAGAAAATTATCTTATTCAGGAATGTCTCGAAATGCACCTTAAAAGATAGAGCGCAATGTAATCTGCAAGAAAATAAAGTTCTGGTTATGTGGTGACTTGACTTTCAAAAGTTCTTGGACACTATATCAATTGCACTCAAAGCACACAATTGGCATCAATAAATACTTGCGTGAAAAGTTTGATGCCAAATAGAAAATTATCTTATTCAGGAATGTACCTCGAAATGCACCTTAAAAGATAGAGCGCAATGTAATCTGCAAGAAAATAAAGTTCTGGTTAAGTGGTGACTTGACTTTCAAAAGTTCTTGGACACTATATCAATTGCACTCAAAGCACACAATTGGCATCAATAAATACTTGCGTGAAAAGTTTGATGCCAAATAGAAAATTATCTTATTCAGGAATGTACCTCGAAATGCACCTTAAAAGATAGAGCGCAATGTAATCTGCAAGAAAATAAAGTTATGGTTATGTGGTGACTTGACTTTCAAAAGTTCTTGGACACTATATCAATTGCACTCAAAGCACACAATTGGCATCAATAAATTCTTGAGTGAAAAGTTTGATGCCAAATAGAAAATTATCTTATTCAGGAATGTACCTCTAAATGCACCTTAAAAGATAGAGCGCATGTAATCTGCAAGAAAATAAAGTTCTGGTTATGTAGTGACTTGACTTTCAAAAGTTCTTAGACACCATATCAATTGCACTCAAAGCACACAATTGGCATCAATAATACTTGAGTGAAAAGTTTGATGCCAAATAGAAAATTATCTTATTCAGGAATGTACCTCGAAATGCACCTTAAAAGATAGAGCGCAATGTAATCTGCAAGAAAATAAAGTTCTGGTTATGTAGTGACTTGACTTTCAAAAGTTCTTAGACACCATATCAATTGCACTCAAAGCACACAATTGGCATCAATAATACTTGAGTGAAAAGTTTGATGCCAAATAGAAAATTATCTTATTCAGGAATGTACCTCGAAATGCACCTTAAAAGATAGAGCGCAATATAATCTGCAAGAAAATAAATTATGGTTATGTGGTGACTTGACTTTCAAAAGTTCTTGGACACTATATCAATTGCACTCAAAGCACACAATTGGCATCAATAAATTCTTGAGTGAAAAGTTTGATGCCAAATAGAAAATTATCTTATTCAGGAATGTACCTCTAAATGCACCTTAAAAGATAGAGCGCAAATGTAATCTGCAAGAAAATAAAGTTCTGGTTATGTGGTGACTTGACTTTCAAAAGTTCTTGGACACTATATCAATTGCACTCAAAGCACACAATTGGCATCAATAAATACTTGCGTGAAAAGTTTGATGCCAAATAGAAAATTATCTTATTCAGGAATGTACCTCGAAATGCACCTTAAAAGATAGAGCGCAATGTAATCTGCAAGAAAATAAAGTTATGGTTATGTGGTGACTTGACTTTCAAAAGTTCTTGGACACTATATCAATTGCACTCAAAGCACACAATTGGCATCAATAAATACTTGAGTGAAAAGTTTGATGCCAAATAGAAAATTATCTTATTCAGGAATGTACCTCGAAATGCACCTTAAAAGATAGAGCGCAAAGTAATCTGCAAGAAAATAAAGTTCTGGTTATGTGGTGACTTGACTTTCAAAAGTTCTTGGACACTATATCAATTGCACTCAAAGCACACAATTGGCATCATAAATACTTGAGTGAAAAGTTTGATGCCAAATAGAAAATTATCTTATTCAGGAATGTACCTCGAAATGCACCTTAAAAGATAGAGCGCAATGTAATCTGCAAGAAAAAAAAGTTCTGGTTATGTGGTGACTTGACTTTCAAAAGTTCTTGGACACTATATCAATTGCACTCAAAGCACACAATTGGCATCAATAAATACTTGAGTGAAAAGTTTGATGCCAAATAGAAAATTATCTTATTCAGGAATGTACCTCGAAATGCACCTTAAAAGATAGAGCGAAATGTAATCTGCAAGAAAAAAAAGTTCTGGTTATGTGGTGACTTGACTTTCAAAAGTTCTTGGACACTATATCAATTGCACTCAAAGCACACAATTGGCATCAATAAATACTTGCGTGAAAAGTTTGATGCCAAATAGAAAATTATCTTTTTCAGGAATGTACCTCGAAATGCACCTTAAAAGATAGAGCGCAATGTAATCTGCAAGAAAATAAAGTTCTGGTTATGTGGTGACTTGACTTTCAAAAGTTCTTGGACACTATATAAATTGCACTCAAAGCACACAATTGGCATCAATAAATACTTGAGTGAAAAGTTTGATGCCAAATAGAAAATTATCTTATTCAGGAATGTACCTCGAAATGCACCTTAAAAGATAGAGCGCAATGTAATCTGCAAGAAAATAAAGTTCTGGTTATGTGGTGACTTGACTTTCAAAAGTTCTTGGACACTATATCAATTGCACTCAAAGCACACAATTGGCATCAATAAATACTTGAGTGAAAAGTTTGATGCCAAATAGAAAATTATCTTATTCAGGAATGTACCTCGAAATGCACCTTAAAAGATAGAGCGCAAAGTAATCTGCAAGAAAATAAAGTTATGGTTATGTGGTGACTTGACTTTCAAAAGTTCTTGGACACTATATCAATTGCACTCAAAGCACACAATTGGCATCAATAAATACTTGAGTGAAAAGTTTGATGCCAAATAGAAAATTATCTTATTCAGGAATGTACCTCGAAATGCACCTTAAAAGATAGAGCGCAATGTAATCTGCAAGAAAATAAAGTTATGGTTATGTGGTGACTTGACTTTCAAAAGTTCTTGGACACTATATCAATTGCACTCAAAGCACACAATTGGCATCAATAAATACTTGAGTGAAAAGTTTGATGCCAAATAGAAAATTATCTTATTCAGGAATGTACCTCGAAATGCACCTTAAAAGATAGAGCGCAATGTAATCTGCAAGAAAAAAAAGTTCTGGTTATGTGGTGACTTGACTTTCAAAAGTTCTTGGACACTATATCAATTGCACTCAAAGCACACAATTGGCATCAATAAATACTAGAGTGAAAAGTTTGATGCCAAATAAAAAATTATCTTATTCAGGAATGTACATCGAAATGCACATAAAAAGAAAGAGCGAAATATAATCAAAAAGAAAATAAAATTATGCTTATGTGGTAACTTGAATTTAAAAAAATCTTGAACATTTTATCAATTGCACTCAAAGAACACAATTGCCTTCAATAAATATAAGAGTGAAAAGTTTGATTCCAAATAAAAAATTATCTCATTCATGAATATACTTCTAAATGCACCTTAAAAGATAGAGCGAAATGTAATCTGCAAGAAAATAAAATTATGCTTATGTGGTGACTTTACTTTTAAAAGTTCTTGGACACTTACTCAAGTGCACTCAAAGCACACAATTGGCTTCAGTAAATATTAGAGTGAAAGGTTGATGCCAAATAGAAAATTATCTTATTCAGGAATGTACCTCTAAATGCACCTTAAAAGATAGAGCGAGATGTAATCTGCAAGAAAAATAAGTTCTGGTTATGTGGTGACTTGACTTTCAAAGGTTCTTGGACACTATATCAATTGCACTCAAAGCACACAATTGGCATCAATAAATACTTGACGTGAAAAGTTTGATGCCAAATAGAAAATTATCTTTTTCAGGAATGTACCTCGAAATGCACCTTAAAAGATAGAGCGCAATGTAATCTGCAAGAAAATAAAGTTCTGGTTATGTGGTGACTTGACTTAAAAGTTCTTTGACACTATATCAATTGCACTCAAAGCACACAATTGGCATCAATAAATACTTGAATGAAAAGTTTGATGCCAAATAGAAAATTATCTTATTCAGGAATGTACCTCGAAATGCACCTTAAAAGATAGAGCGCAATGTAATCTGCAAGAAAATAAAGTTATGGTTATGTGGTGACTTGACTTTCAAAAGTTCTTGGACACTATATCAATTGCACTCAAAGCACACAATTGGCATCAATAAATTCTTGAGTGAAAAGTTGGATGCCAAAATAGAAAATTATCTTATTCAGGAATGTACCTCTAAATGCACCTTAAAAGATAGAGCGCAATGTAATCTGCAAGAAAATAAAGTTATGGTTATGTGGTGACTTGACTTTCAAAAGTTCTTGGACACTATATCAATTGCACTCAAAGCACACAATTGGCATCAATAAATTCTTGAGTGAAAAGTTTGATGCCAAATAGAAAATTATCTTATTCAGGAATGTACCTCTAAATGCACCTTAAAAGATAGAGCGCATGTAATCTGCAAGAAAAAAAAGTTCTGGTTATGTGGTGACTTGACTTTCAAAAGTTCTTGGACACTATATAAATTGCACTCAAAGCACACAATTGGCATCAATAAATACTTGAGTGAAAAGTTTGATGGCAAATTGAAAATTATCTTATTCAGGAATGTACCTCTAAATGCACCTTAAAAGATAGAGCGCAATGTAATCTGCAAGAAAATAAAGTTCTGGTTATGTGGTGACTTGACTTTCAAAAGTTCTTGGACACTATATAAATTGCACTCAAAGCACACAATTGGCATCAATAAATACTTGAGTGAAAAGTTTGATGCCAAATAGAAAATTATCTTATTCAGGAATGTACCTCGAAATGCACCTTAAAAGATAGAGCGCAATGTAATCTGCAAGAAAATAAAGTTATGGTTATGTGGTGACTTGACTTTCAAAAGTTCTTGGACACTATATCAATTGCACTCAAAGCACACAATTGGCATCAATAAATTCTTGAGTGAAAAGTTTGATGCCAAATAGAAAATTATCTTATTCAGGAATGTACCTCTAAATGCACCTTAAAGATAGAGCGCAAAGTAATCTGTAAGAAAATAAAGTTCTGGTTATGTGGTGACTTGACTTTCAAAAGTTCTTGGACACTATATCAATTGCACTCAAAGCCACACAATTGGTCATCAATAAATACTTGAGTGAAAAGTTTGATGCCAAATAGAAAATTATCTTATTCAGGAATGTACCTCTAAATGCACCTTAAAAGATAGAGCGCAAAGTAATCTGTAAGAAAATAAAGTTCTGGTTATGTGGTGACTTGACTTTCAAAAGTTCTTGGACACTATATAAATTGCACTCAAAGCACACAATTGGCATCAATAAATACTTGAGTGAAAAGTTTGATGGCAAATTGAAAATTATCTTATTCAGGAATGTACCTCTAAATGCACCTTAAAAGATAGAGCGCAATGTAATCTGCAAGAAAATAAAGTTATGGTTATGTGGTGACTTGACTTTCAAAAGTTCTTGGACACTATATAAATTGCACTCAAAGCACACAATTGGCATCAATAAATACTTGAGTGAAAAGTTTGATGGCAAATTGAAAATTATCTTATTCAGGAATGTACCTCTAAATGCACCTTAAAAGATAGAGCGCAATGTAATCTGCAAGAAAATAAAGTTATGGTTATGTGGTGACTTGACTTTCAAAAGTTCTTGGACACTATATCAATTGCACTCAAAGCACACAATTGGCATCAATAAATACTTGAGTGAAAAGTTTGATGCCAAATAGAAAATTATCTTATTCAGGAATGTACCTCTAAATGCACCTTAAAAGATAGAGCGCAATGTAATCTGCAAGAAAATAAAGTTCTGGTTGTGTGGTGACTTGACTTTCAAAAGTTCTTGGACTCTATATCAATTGCACTCAAAGCACACAATTGGCATCAATAAATACTTGAGTGAAAAGTTTGATGCCAAATAGAAAATTATCTTATTCAGGAATGTACCTCGAAATGCACCTTAAAAGATAGAGCGAATGTAATCTGCAAGAAAATAAAGTTCTCATTATGTGGTGACTTGACTTTCAAAAATTCTTGGACACTATATCAATTGCACTCAAAGCACACAATTGGCATCAATAAATACTTGAGTGAAAAGTTTGATGCCAAATAGAAAATTATCTTATTCAGGAATGTACCTCGAAATGCACCTTAAAAGATAGAGCGCAATGTAATCTGCAAGAAAATAAAGTTATCGTTATGTGGTGACTTGACTTTCAAAAATTCTTGGACACTATATCAATTGCACTCAAAGCACACAATTGGCATCAATAAATACTTGAGTGAAAAGTTTGATGCCAAATAGAAAATTATCTTATTCAGGAATGTACCTCTAAATGCACCTTAAAAGATAGAGCGCAATGTAATCTGCAAGAAAATAAAGTTCTCGTTATGTGGTGACTTGACTTTCAAAAATTCTTGGACACTATATCAATTGCACTCAAAGCACACAATTGGCATCAATAAATACTTGAGTGAAAAGTTTGATGCCAAATAGAAAATTATCTTATTCAGGAATGTACCTCGAAATGCACCTTAAAAGATAGAGCGCAATGTAATCTGCAAGAAAATAAAGTTATCGTTATGTGGTGACTTGACTTTCAAAAGTTCTTGGACACTATATCAATTGCACTCAAAGCACACAATTGGCATCAATAAATACTTGAGTGAAAAGTTTGATGCCAAATAGAAAATTATCTTATTCAGGAATGTACCTCTAAATGCACCTTAAAAAATAGAGCGCAATGTAATCTGTAAGAAAATAAAGTTCTCGTTATGTGGTGACTTGACTTTCAAAAGTTCTTGGACACTATATCAATTGCACTCAAAGCACACAATTGGCATCAATAAATACTTGAGTGAAAAGTTTGATGCCAAATAGAAAATTATCTTATTCAGGAATGTACCTCGAAATGCACCTTAAAAGATAGAGCGCAAAGTAATCTGCAAGAAAATAAAGTTATGGTTATGTGGTGACTTGACTTTCAAAAGTTCTTGGACACTATATCAATTGCACTCAAAGCACACAATTGGCATCAATAAATACTTGAGTGAAAAGTTTGATGCCAAATAGAAAATTATCTTATTCAGGAATGTACCTCTAAATGCACCTTAAAAGATAGAGCGCAATGTAATCTGCAAGAAAATAAAGTTCTGGTTATGTGGTGACTTGACTTTCAAAAGTTCTTGGACACTATATCAATTGCACTCAAAGCACACAATTGGCATCAATAAATACTTGAGTGAAAAGTTTGATGCCAAATAGAAAATTATCTTATTCAGGAATGTACCTCTAAATGCACCTTAAAAGATAGAGCGAAAAGTAATCTGCAAGAAAAAAAAGTTCTGGTTATGTGGTGACTTGACTTTCAAAAGTTCTTGGACACTATATCAATTGCACTCAAAGCACACAATTGGCATCAATAAATACTTGAGGGAAAAGTTTGATGCCAAATAGAAAATTATCTTATTCAGGAATGTACCTCTAAATGCACCTTAAAAGATAGAGCGCAAAGTAATCTGTAAGAAAATAAAGTTCTCGTTATGTGGTGACTTGACTTTCAAAAGTTCTTGGACACTATATCAATTGCACTAAAAGCACACAATTGGCATCAATAAATACTTGAGGGAAAAGTTTGATGCCAAATAGAAAATTATCTTATTCAGGAATGTACCTCTAAATGCACCTTAAAAGATAGAGCGCAAAGTAATCTGCAAGAAAAAAAAGTTCTGGTTATGTGGTGACTTGACTTTCAAAAGTTCTTGGACACTATATCAATTGCACTCAAAGCACACAATTGGCATCAATAAATACTTGAGTGAAAAGTTTGATGCCAAATAGAAAATTATCTTATTCAGGAATGTACCTCGAAATGCACCTTAAAAGATAGAGCGCAAAGTAATCTGCAAGAAAATAAAGTTATGGTTATGTGGTGACTTGACTTTCAAAAGTTCTTGGACACTATATCAATTGCACTCAAAGCACACAATTGGCATCAATAAATACTTGAGTGAAAAGTTTGATGCCAAATAGAAAATTATCTTATTCAGGAATGTACCTCGAAATGCACCTTAAAAGATAGAGCGCAATGTAATCTGCAAGAAAATAAAGTTCTGGTTAGGTGGTGACTTGACTTTCAAAAGTTCTTGGACACTATATCAATTGCACTCAAAGCACACAATTGGCATCAATAAATACTTGCGTGAAAAGTTTGATGCCAAATAGAAAATTATCTTTTTCAGGAATGTACCTCGAAATGCACCTTAAAAGATAGCGCAATGTAATCTGCAAGAAAATAAAGTTCTGGTTATGTGGTGACTTGACTTTCAAAAGTTCTTGGACACTATATCAATTGCACTCAAAGCACACAATTGGCATCAATAAATACTTGAGTGAAAAGTTTGATGCCAAATAAAAAATTATCTTATTCAGGAATGTACCTCGAAATGCACCTTAAAAGATAGAGCGCAATGTAATCTGCAAGAAAATAAAGTTATCGTTATGTGGTGACTTGACTTTCAAAAGTTCTTGGACACTATATCAATTGCACTCAAAGCACACAATTGGCATCAATAAATACTTGAATGAAAAGTTTGATGCCAAATAGAAAATTATCATATTCAGGAATGTACCTCTAAATGCACCATAAAAGATAGAGCGCAATGTAATCTGCAAGAAAATAAAGTTATCGTTATGTGGTGACTTGACTTTCAAAAGTTCTTGGACACTATATCAATTGCACTCAAAGCACACAATTGGCATCAATAAATACTTGAATGAAAAGTTTGATGCCAAATAGAAAATTATCTTATTCAGGAATGTACCTCTAAATGCACCTTAAAAGATAGAGCGCAATGTAATCTGCAAGAAAATAAAGTTCTCGTTATGTGGTGACTTGACTTTCAAAAGTTCTTGGACACTATATCAATTGCACTCAAAGCACACAATTGGCATCAATAAATACTTGAATGAAAAGTTTGATGCCAAATAGAAAATTATCTTATTCAGGAATGTACCTCGAAATGCACCTTAAAAGATAGAGCGCAATGTAATCTGCAAGAAAATAAAGTTATGGTTATGTGGTGACTTGACTTTCAAAAGTTCTTGGACACTATATCAATTGCACTCAAAGCACACAATTGGCATCAATAAATTCTTGAGTGAAAAGTTTGATGCCAAATAGAAAATTATCTTATTCAGGAATGTACCTCTAAATGCACCTTAAAAGATAGAGCGCAATGTAATCTGCAAGAAAATAAAGTTCTGGTTATGTAGTGACTTGACTTTCAAAAGTTCTTAGACACCATATCAATTGCACTCAAAGCACACAATGCATAATAAATACTTGAGTGAAAAGTTTGATGCCAAATAGAAAATTATCTTATTCAGGAATGTACCTCGAAATGCACCTAAAAGATAGAGCGCAATGTAATCTGCAAGAAAATAAAATTCTGGTTATGTGGTGACTTGACTTTCAAAAGTTCTTGGACACTAAATCAATTGAACTCAAAGCACACAATTGGCATCAATAAATACTTGAGTGAAAAGTTTGATGCCAAATAAAAATTATCTTATTCAGGAATGTACCTCAAAATCCACCTTAAAAGATACAGCGCAATGAAAAAAAAAGAAAATAAAGTTCTGGTTATGTGGTGACTTGGCTTTCAAAAGTTCTTGGACACTATATCAATTGCACTCAAAGCACACAATTGGTATCAATAAATACTTGTGTGAAAAGTTTGATGCCAAATAGAAAATTATCTTATTCAGGAATTGTACCTCGAAAATGCCCACCTTATAAAAGATAGAGCGCAATGTAATCTGCAAGAAAATAAAGTTCTGGTTATGTGGTGACTTGGCTTTCAAAAGTTCTTGGACACTATATCAATTGCACTCAAAGCACACAATTGGTATCAATAAATACTTGTGTGAAAAGTTTGATGCCAAATAGAAAATTATCTTATTCAGGAATGTACCTCGAAATGCACCTTAAAAGATAGAGCGCAATGTAATCTGCAAGAAAATAAAGTTCTGGTTGTGTGGTGACTTGACTTTCAAAAGTTCTTGGACTCTATATCAATTGCACTCAAAGCACACAATTGGCATCAATAAATACTTGAGTGAAAAGTTTGATGCCAAATAGAAAATTATCTTATTCAGGAATGTACCTCTAAATGCACCTTAAAAGATAGAGCGCAAAGTAATCTGTAAGAAAATAAAGTTCTGGTTATGTGGTGACTTGACTTTCAAAAGTTCTTGGACACTATATCAATTGCACTCAAAGCACACAATTTGGCATCAATAAATACTTGAGTGAAAAGTTTGATGCCAAATAGAAAATTATCTTATTCAGGAATGTACCTCTAAATGCACCTTAAAAGATAGAGCGCAAAGTAATCTGTAAGAAAATAAAGTTCTGGTTATGTGGTGACTTGACTTTCAAAAGTTCTTGGACACTATATCAATTGCACTCAAAGCACACAATTGGCATCAATAAATACTTGAGTGAAAAGTTTGATGGCAAATTGAAAATTATCTTATTCAGGAATGTACCTCTAAATGCACCTTAAAAGATAGAGCGCAATGTAATCTGCAAGAAAATAAAGTTCTGGTTATGTGGTGTGACTTGACTTTCAAAAGTTCTTGGACACTATATCAATTGCACTCAAAGCACACAATTGGCATCAATAAATACTTGAGTGAAAAGTTTGATGCCAAATAGAAAATTATCTTATTCAGGAATGTACCTCTAAATGCACCTTAAAAGATAGAGCGCAAAGTAATCTGTAAGAAAATAAAGTTCTGGTTATGTGGTGACTTGACTTTCAAAAGTTCTTGGACACTATATCAATTGCACTCAAAGCACACAATTGGCATCAATAAATACTTGAGTGAAAAGTTTGATGCCAAATAGAAAATTATCTATTCAGGAATGTACCTCGAAATGCACCTTTAAAGATAGAGCGCAATGTAATCTGCAAGTAAATAAAGTTCTGGTTATGTGGTGACTTGACTTTCAAAAGTTCTTGGACACTATATCAATTGCACTCAAAGCACACAATTGGCATCAATAAATACTTGCGTGAAAAGTTTGATGCCAAATAGAAAATTATCTTATTCAGGAATGTACCTCGAAATGCACCTTAAAAGATAGAGCGCAATATAATCTGCAAGAAAATAAAAGAAAGTTATGCCGTACGTGAAGCACAAAAGCTGGACACTATATCAATTGCACGACAATTGGCATCAATAAATACTTGAGTGAAAAGTGTAGCCAATAGAAAATTATCTATCAGGAAGACCTCGAAACACCAAAAAAGATAGAGCGCAATGTAATCTGCAAGAAAATAAAGTTCTGGTTAAGTGGTGACTTGACTTTCAAAAGTTCTTGGACACTATATCAAGTGCAATCAAAAAACACAATTGGCATCAATAAATACTTGAGTGAAAGTTTGATGCCAAATAGAAAATTATCTTATTCAGGAATGTACCTCGAAATGCACCTTAAAAGATAGAGCGCAATGTAATCTGCAAGAAAATAAAGTTATGGTTATGTGGTGACTTGACTTTCAAAAGTTCTTGGACACTATATCAATTGCACTCAAAGCACACAATTGGCATCAATAAATACTTGAGTGAAAAGTTTGATGCCAAATAGAAAATTATCTTATTCAGGAATGTACCTCGAAATGCACCTTAAAAGATAGAGCGCAATATAATCTGCAAGAAAATAAAGTTCTGGTTATGTGGTGACTTGACTTTCAAAAGTTCTTGGACACTATATCAATTGCACTCAAAGCACACAATTGGCATCAATAAATACTTGAGTGAAAAGTTTGATGCCAAATAGAAAATTATCTTATTCAGGAATGTACCTCGAAATGCACATTAAAAGATAGAGCGCAATGTAATCTGCAAGAAAATAAAGTTCTGGTTATGTGGTGACTTGGCTTTCAAAAGTTCTTGGACACTATATCAATTGCACTCAAAGCACACAATTGGTATCAATAAATACTTGTGTGAAAAGTTTGATGCCAAATAGAAAATTATCTTATTCAGGAATGTACCTCGAAATGCACCTTAAAAGATAGAGCGCAATGTAATCTGCAAGAAAATAAAGTTCTCGTTATGTGGTGACTTGACTATCAAAAATTCTTGGACACCATATCAATTGCACTCAAAGCAAACAATTGGCATCATAAATACTTGAGTGAAAAGTTTGATGCCAAATAGAAAATTATCTTATTCAGGAATGTCTCGAAATGCACCTTAAAAGATAGAGCGCAATGTAATCTGCAAGAAAATAAAGTTATGGTTATGTGGTGACTTGACTTTCAAAAGTTCTTGGACACTATATCAATTGCACTCAAAGCACACAATTGGCATCAATAAATACTTGAGTGAAAAGTTTGATGCCAAATAGAAAATTATCTTATTCAGGAATGTACCTCTAAATGCACCTTAAAAGATAGAGCGCAAAGTAATCTGCAAGAAAATAAAGTTCTGGTTATGTGGTGACTTGACTTTCAAAAGTTCTTGGACACTATATCAATTGCACTCAAAGCACACAATTGGCATCAATAAATACTTGAGTGAAAAGTTTGATGCCAAATAGAAAATTATCTTATTCAGGAATGTACCTCGAAATGCACCTTAAAAGATAGAGCGCAATGTAATCTGCAAGAAAATAAAGTTCTGGTTATGTAGTGACTTGACTTTCAAAAGTTCTTAGACACCATATCAATTGCACTCAAAGCAAACAATTGGCATCAATAATACTTGAGTGAAAAGTTTGATGCCAAATAGAAAATTATCTTATTCAGGAATGTACCTCGAAATGCACCTTAAAAGATAGAGCGCAATGTAATCTGCAAGAAAATAAAGTTCTGGTTATGTGGTGACTTGACTTTCAAAAGTTCTTGGACACTATATCAATTGCACTCAAAGCACACAATTGGCATCAATAAATACTTGCGTGAAAAGTTTGATGCCAAATAGAAAATTATCTTTTTCAGGAATGTACCTCGAAATGCACCTTAAAAGATAGAGCGCAATGTAATCTGCAAGAAAATAAAGTTCTGGTTATGTGGTGACTTGACTTTCAAAAGTTCTTGGACACTATATCAATTGCACTCAAAGCACACAATTGGCATCAATAAATACTTGCGTGAAAAGTTTGATGCCAAATAGAAAATTATCTTATTCAGGAATGTACCTCGAAATGCACCTTAAAAGATAGAGCGCAATGTAATCTGCAAGAAAATAAAGTTCTGGTTATGTGGTGACTTGACTTTCAAAAGTTCTTGGACACTATATCAATTGCACTCAAAGCACACAATTGGCATCAATAAATACTTGCGTGAAAAGTTTGATGCCAAATAGAAAATTATCTTATTCAGGAATGTACCTCGAAATGCACCTTAAAAGATAGACGCATGTAATCTGCAAGAAAAAAAAGTTCTCGTTATGTGGTGACTTGACTTTCAAAAGTTCTTGGACACTATATAAATTGCACTCAAAGCACACAATTGGCATCAATAAATACTTGAGTGAAAAGTTTGATGCCAAATAGAAAATTATCTTATTCAGGAATGTACCTCGAAATGCACCTTAAAAAATAGAGCGCAATGTAATCTGCAAGAAAATAAAGTTCTCGTTATGTGGTGACTTGACTTTCAAAAGTTCTTGGACACTATATCAATTGCACTCAAAGCACACAATTGGTATCAATAAATACTTGTGTGAAAAGTTTGATGCCAAATAGAAAATTATCTTATTCAGGAATGTACCCTCGAAAATGCACCCTTCAAAGATAGAGCGCAATGTAATCTGCAAGAAAATAAAGTTCTGGTTATGTGGTGACTTGGCTTTCAAAAGTTCTTGGACACTATATCAATTGCACTCAAAGCACACAATTGGTATCAATAAATACTTGTGTGAAAAGTTTGATGCCAAATAGAAAATTATCTTATTCAGGAATGTACCTCGAAATGCACCTTAAAAGATAGAGCGCAATGTAATCTGTAAGAAAATAAAGTTCTGGTTATGTGGTGACTTGACTTTCAAAAGTTCTTGGACACTATATCAATTGCACTCAAAGCACACAATTGGCATCAATAAATACTTGCGTGAAAAGTTTGATGCCAAATAGAAAATTATCTTTTTCAGGAATGTACCTCGAAATGCACCTTAAAAGATAGAGCGCAATGTAATCTGCAAGAAAATAAAGTTCTGGGTTATGTGGTGACATGACTTTCAAAAGTTCTTGGACACTATATCAATTGCACTCAAAGCACACAATTGGCATCAATAAATACTTGCGTGAAAAGTTTGATGCAATAGAAAATTATCTTATTCAGGAATGTACCTCGAAATGCACCTTAAAAGATAGAGCGCAATGTAATCTGCAAGAAAATAAAGTTATGGTTATGTGGTGACTTGACTTTCAAAAGTTCTTGGACACTATATCAATTGCACTCAAAGCACACAATTGGCATCAATAAATTCTTGAGTGAAAAGTTTGATGCCAAATAGAAAATTATCTTATTCAGGAATGTACCTCTAAATGCACCTTAAAAGATAGAGCGCAATTGTAATCTGCAAGAAAATAAAGTTCTGGTTATGTGGTGACTTGACTTTCAAAAGTTCTTGGACACTATATCAATTGCACTCAAAGCACACAATTGGCATCAATAAATACTTGCGTGAAAAGTTTGATGCCAAATAGAAAATTATCTTTTTCAGGAATGTACCTCGAAATGCACCTTAAAAGATAGAGCGCAATGTAATCTGCAAGAAAATAAAGTTCTGGTTATGTGGTGACTGGACTTTCAAAAGTTCTTGGACACTATATCAATTGCACTCAAAGCACACAATTGGCATCAATAAATACTTGCGTGAAAAGTTTGATGCCAAATAGAAAATTATCTTTTTCAGGAATGTACTCGAAATGCACCTTAAAAGATAGAGCGCAATGTAATCTGCAAGAAAATAAAGTTCTGGTTATGTGGTGACTTGGCTTTCAAAAGTTCTTGGACACTATATCAATTGCACTCAAAGCACACAATTGGTATCAATAAATACTTGTGTGAAAAGTTTGATGCCAAATAGAAAATTATCTTATTCAGGAATGTACCTCGAAATGCACCTTAAAAGATAGAGCGCAATGTAATCTGCAAGAAAATAAAGTTCTCGTTATGTGGTGACTTGACTTTCAAAAGTTCTTGGACACTATATCAATTGCATTCAAAGCAAACAATTGGCATCAATAAATACTTGAGTGAAAAGTTTGATGCCAAATAGAAAATTATCTTATTCAGGAATGTACCTCTAAATGCACCTTAAAAGATAAAGCGCAATGTAATCTGCAAGAAAATAAAGTTCTGGTTATGTGGTGACTTCGACTTTCAAAAGTTCTTGGACACTATATCAATTGCACTCAAAGCACACAATTGGCATCAATAAATACTTGCGTGAAAAGTTTGATGCCAAATAGAAAATTATCTTTTTCAGGAATGTACCTCGAAATGCACCTTAAAAGATAGAGCGCAATGTAATCTGCAAGAAAATAAAGTTCTGGTTATGTGGTGACTTGACTTTCAAAAGTTCTTGGACACTATATCAATTGCACTCAAAGCACACAATTGGCATCAATAAATACTTGCGTGAAAAGTTTGATGCCAAATAGAAAATTATCTTTTTCAGGAATGTACCTCGAAATGCACCTTAAAAGATAGAGCGCAATGTAATCTGCAAGAAAATAAAGTTCTGGTTATGTGGTGACTTGACTTTCAAAAGTTCTTGGACACTATATCAATTGCACTCAAAGCACACAATTGGCATCAATAAATACTTGCGTGAAAAGTTTGATGCCAAATAGAAAATTATCTTTTTCAGGAATGTACCTCGAAATGCACCTTAAAAGATAGAGCGCAATGTAATCTGCAAGAAAATAAAGTTCTGGTTATGTGGTGACTTGACTTTCAAAAGTTCTTGGACTCTATATCAATTGCACTCAAAGCACACAATTGGCATCAATAAATACTTGAGTGAAAAGTTTGATGCCAAATAGAAAATTATCTTATTCAGGAATGTACCTCTAAATGCACCTTAAAAGATAGAGCGCAAAGTAATCTGTAAGAAAATAAAGTTCTGGTTATGTGGTGACTTGACTTTCAAAAGTTCTTGGACACTATATCAATTGCACTCAAAGCACACAATTGGCATCAATAAATACTTGAGTGAAAAATTTGATGGCAAATAGAAATTATCTTATTCAGGAATGTACCTCGAAATGCACCTTAAAAGATAGAGCGCAATGTAATCTGCAAGAAAATAAAGTTATGGTTATGTGGTGACTTGACTTTCAAAAGTTCTTGGACACTATATCAATTGCACTCAAAGCACACAATTGGCATCAATAAATTCTTGAGTGAAAAGTTTGATGCCAAATAGAAAATTATCTTATTCAGGAATGTACCTCTAAATGCACCTTAAAAGATAGAGCGCAATGTAATCTGCAAGAAAATAAAGTTCTGGATTATGTGAGTGACTTGACTTTCAAAAGTTCTTGGACACTATATCAATTGCACTCAAAGCACACAATTGGCATCAATAAATACTTGCGTGAAAAGTTTGATGCCAAATAGAAAATTATCTTTTTCAGGAATGTACCTCGAAATGCACCTTAAAAGATAGAGCGCAATGTAATCTGCAAGAAAATAAAGTTCTGGTTTATGTGGTGACTTGACTTTCAAAAGTTCTTGGACACTATATCAATTGCACTCAAAGCACACAATTGGCATCAATAAATACTTGCGTGAAAAGTTTGATGCCAAATAGAAAATTATCTTTTTCAGGAATGTACCTCGAAATGCACCTTAAAAGATAGAGCGCAATGTAATCTGCAAGAAAATAAAGTTCTGGTTATGTGGTGACTTGGCTTTCAAAAGTTCTTGGACACTATATCAATTGCACTCAAAGCACACAATTGGTATCAATAAATACTTGTGTGAAAAGTTTGATGCCAAATAGAAAATTATCTTATTCAGGAATGTACCTCGAAATGCACCTTAAAAGATAGAGCGCAATGTAATCTGCAAGAAAATAAAGTTATGGTTATGTGGTGACTTGACTTTCAAAAGTTCTTGGACACTATATCAATTGCACTCAAAGCACACAATTGGCATCAATAAATTCTTGAGTGAAAAGTTTGATGCCAAATAGAAAATTATCTTATTCAGGAATGTACCTCTAAATGCACCTTAAAAGATAGAGCGCAATGTAATCTGCAAGAAAATAAAGTTCTGGTTGTGTGGTGACTTGACTTTCAAAAGTTCTTGGACTCTATATCAATTGCACTCAAAGCACACAATTGGCATCAATAAATACTTGAGTGAAAAGTTTGATGCCAAATAGAAAATTATCTTATTCAGGAATGTACCTCGAAATGCACCTTAAAAGATAGAGCGCAATGTAATCTGCAAGAAAATAAAGTTCTGGTTATGTAGTGACTTGACTTTCAAAAGTTCTTAGACACCATATCAATTGCACTCAAATCACACAATTGGCATTATATAATACTTGAGTGAAAAGTTTGATGCCAAATAGAAAATTATCTTATTCAGGAATGTACCTCGAAATGCACCTTAAAAGATAGAGCGCAATGTAATCTGCAAGAAAATAAAGTTATGGTTATGTGGTGACTTGACTTTCAAAAGTTCTTGGACACTATATCAATTGCACTCAAAGCACACAATTGGCATCAATAAATTCTTGAGTGAAAAGTTTGATGCCAAATAGAAAATTATCTTATTCAGGAATGTACCTCTAAATGCACCTTAAAAGATAGAGCGCAATGTAATCTGCAAGAAAATAAAGTTCTGGTTATGTGGTGACTTAACTTTCAAAAGTTCTTGGACACTATATCAATTGCACTCAAAGCACACAATTGGCATCAATAAATACTTGCGTGAAAAGTTTGATGCCAAATAGAAAATTATCTTATTCAGGAATGTACCTCGAAATGCACCTTAAAAGATAGAGCGCAATGTAATCTGCAAGAAAATAAAGTTATGGTTATGTGGTGACTTGACTTTCAAAAGTTCTTGGACACTATATCAATTGCACTCAAAGCACACAATTGGCATCAATAAATTCTTGAGTGAAAAGTTTTGATGCCAAATAGGAAAATTATCTTATTCCAGGAACTGTTACCTCTAAATGCACCTTAAAAGATACAGCGGCAATGTAATCTGCAAGAAAATAAAGTTATGGTTATGTGGTGACTTGACTTTCAAAAGTTCTTGGACACTATATCAATTGCACTCAAAGCACACAATTGGCATCAATAAATTCTTGAGTGAAAAGTTTGATGCCAAATAGAAAATTATCTTATTCAGGAATGTACCTCTAAATGCACCTTAAAAGATAGAGCGCAATTGTAATCTGCAAGAAAATAAGTTCTGGTTATGTGGTGACTTGACTTTCAAAAGTTCTTGGACACTATATCAATTGCACTCAAAGCACACAATTGGCATCAATAAATACTTGCGTGAAAAGTTTGATGCCAAATAGAAAATTATCTTTTTCAGGAATGTACCTCGAAATGCACCTTAAAAGATAGAGCGCAATGTAATCTGCAAGAAAATAAAGTTCTGGTTATGTGGTGACTTGACTTTCAAAAGTTCTTGGACACTATATCAATTGCACTCAAAGCACACAATTGGCATCAATAAATACTTGCGTGAAAAGTTTGATGCCAAATAGAAAATTATCTTTTTCAGGAATGTACCTCGAAATGCACCTTAAAAGATAGAGCGCAATGTAATCTGCAAGAAAATAAAGTTCTGGTTATGTGGTGACTTTGACTTTCAAAAGTTCTTGGACACTATATCAATTGCACTCAAAGCACACAATTGGCATCAATAAATACTTGCGTGAAAAGTTTGATGCCAAATAGAAAATTATCTTTTTCAGGAATGTACCTCGAAATGCACCTTAAAAGATAGAGCGCAATGTAATCTGCAAGAAAATAAAGTTCTGGTTATGTTGGCTGACTTGACTTTCAAAAGTTCTTGGACACTATATCAATTGCACTCAAAGCACACAATTGGCATCAATAAATACTTGCGTGAAAAGTTTGATGCCAAATAGAAAATTATCTTATTCAGGAATGTACCTCGAAATGCACCTTAAAAGATAGAGCGCAATGTAATCTGCAAGAAAATAAAGTTATGGTTATGTGGTGACTTGACTTTCAAAAGTTCTTGGACACTATATCAATTGCACTCAAAGCACACAATTGGCATCAATAAATTCTTGAGTGAAAAGTTTGATGCCAAATAGAAAATTATCTTATTCAGGAATGTACCTCTAAATGCACCTTAAAAGATAGAGCGCAATGTAATCTGCAAGAAAATAAAGTTCTCATTATGTGGTGACTTGACTTTCAAAAGTTCTTGGACACTATATCAATTGCACTCAAAGCACACAATTGGCATCAATAAATACTTTAGTGAAAGTTTGATGCCAAATAGAAAATTATCTTATTCAGGAATGTACCTCGAAATGCACCTTAAAAGATAGAGCGCAATGTAATCTGCAAGAAAATAAAGTTATGGTTATGTGGTGACTTGACTTTCAAAAGTTCTTGGACACTATATCAATTGCACTCAAAGCACACAATTGGCATCAATAAATTCTTGAGTGAAAAGTTTGATGCCAAATAGAAAATTATCTTATTCAGGAATGTACCTCTAAATGCACCTTAAAAGATAGAGCGCAATGTAATCTGCAAGAAAATAAAGTTCTGGTTAAGTGGTGACTTGACTTTCAAAAGTTCTTGGACACTATATCAATTGCACTCAAAGCACACAATTGGCATCAATAAATACTTGCGTGAAAAGTTTGATGCCAAATAGAAAATTATCTTTTAGGAATGTACCTCGAAATGCACCTTAAAAGATAGAGCGCAATGTAATCTGCAAGAAAATAAAGTTCTGGTTATGTGGTGACTTGGCTTTCAAAAGTTCTTGGACACTATATCAATTGCACTCAAAGCACACAATTGGTATCAATAAATACTTGTGTGAAAAGTTTGATGCCAAATAGAAAATTATCTTATTCAGGAATGTACCTCGAAATGCACCTTAAAAGATAGAGCGCAATGTAATCTGCAAGAAAATAAAGTTCTGGTTATGTAGTGACTTGACTTTCAAAAGTTCTTAGACACCATATCAATTGCACTCAAATCACACAATTGGCATTATATAATACTTGAGTGAAAAGTTTGATGCCAAATAGAAAATTATCTTATTCAGGAATGTACCCTCGAAATGCCACCTTAAAAGATAGAGCGCAATGTAATCTGCAAGAAAATAAAGTTCTGGTTATGTAGTGACTTGACTTTCAAAAGTTCTTAGACACCATATCAATTGCACTCAAATCACACAATTGGCATTATATAATACTTGAGTGAAAAGTTTGATGCCAAATAGAAAATTATCTTATTCAGGAATGTACCTCGAAATGCACCTTAAAAGATAGAGCGCAATGTAATCTGCAAGAAAATAAAGTTCTGGTTATGTGGTGACTTGGCTTTCAAAAGTTCTTGGACACTATATCAATTGCACTCAAAGCACACAATTGGTATCAATAAATACTTGTGTGAAAAGTTTGATGCCAAATAGAAAATTATCTTATTCAGGAATGTACCTCGAAATGCACCTTAAAAGATAGAGCGCAATGTAATCTGCAAGAAAATAAAGTTATGGTTATGTGGTGACTTGACTTTCAAAAGTTCTTGGACACTATATCAATTGCACTCAAAGCACACAATTGGCATCAATAAATTCTTGAGTGAAAAGTTTGATGCCAAATAGAAAATTATCTTATTCAGGAATGTACCTCTAAATGCACCTTAAAAGATAGAGCGCAATGTAATCTGCAAGAAAATAAAGTTCTGGTTATGTAGTGACTTGACTTTCAAAAGTTCTTAGACACCATATCAATTGCACTCAAATCACACAATTGGCATTATATAATACTTGAGTGAAAAGTTTGATGCCAAATAGAAAATTATCTTATTTCAGGAATTTGCTACCTCGAAATGCACCTTAAAAGATAGAGCGCAATGTAATCTGCAAGAAAATAAAGTTCTGGTTATGTAGTGACTTGACTTTCAAAAGTTCTTAGACACCATATCAATTGCACTCAAATCACACAATTGGCATTATATAATACTTGAGTGAAAAGTTTGATGCCAAATAGAAAATTATCTTATTCAGGAATGTACCTCGAAATGCACCTTAAAAGATAGAGCGCAATGTAATCTGCAAGAAAATAAAGTTATGGTTATGTGGTGACTTGACTTTCAAAAGTTCTTGGACACTATATCAATTGCACTCAAAGCACACAATTGGCATCAATAAATTCTTGAGTGAAAAGTTTGATGCCAAATAGAAAATTATCTTATTCAGGAATGTACCTCTAAATGCACCTTAAAAGATAGAGCGCAATGTAATCTGCAAGAAAATAAAGTTCTGGTTATGTGGTGACTTGGCTTTCAAAAGTTCTTGGACACTATATCAATTGCACTCAAAGCACACAATTGGTATCAATAAATACTTGTGTGAAAAGTTTGATGCCAAATAGAAAATTATCTTATTCAGGAATGTACCTCGAAATGCACCTTAAAAGATAGAGCGCAATGTAATCTGCAAGAAAATAAAGTTCTCGTAATGTGGTGACTTGACTTTCAAAAATTTTTGGACACTATATCAATTGCTCTCAAAGCACACAATTGGCATCAATAAATACTTGAGTGAAAAATTTGATGGCAAATGAAAATTATCTTATTCAGGAATGTACCTCGAAATGCACCTTAAAAGATAGAGCGCAATGTAATCTGCAAGAAAATAAAGTTCTGGTTATGTAGTGACTTGACTTTCAAAAGTTCTTAGACACCATATCAATTGCACTCAAATCACACAATTGGCATTATATAATACTTGAGTGAAAAGTTTGATGCCAAATAGAAAATTATCTTATTCAGGAATGTACCTCGAAATGCACCTTAAAAAGATAGAGCGCAATGTAATCTGCAAGAAAATAAAGTTCTGGTTATGTGGTGACTTGACTTTCAAAAGTTCTTGGACACTATATCAATTGCACTCAAAGCACACAATTGGCATCAATAAATACTTGCGTGAAAAGTTTGATGCCAAATAGAAAATTATCTTATTCAGGAATGTACCTCGAAATGCACCTTAAAAGATAGAGCGCAATGTAATCTGCAAGAAAATAAAGTTATGGTTATGTGGTGACTTGACTTTCAAAAGTTCTTGGACACTATATCAATTGCACTCAAAGCACACAATTGGCATCAATAAATTCTTGAGTGAAAAGTTTGATGCCAAATAGAAAATTATCTTATTCAGGAATGTACCTCGAAATGCACCTTTAAAGATAGAGCGCAATGTAATCTGCAAGTAAATAAAGTTCTGGTTATGTGGTGACTTGTCTTTTAAAAGTTCTTGGACACTATATCAATTGCACTCAAAGCACACAATTGGCATCAATAAATACTTGTGTGAAAAGTTTGATGCCAAATAGAAAATTATCTTATTCAGGAATGTACCTCGAAATGCACCTTAAAAGATAGAGCGCAATATAATCTGCAAGAAAATAAAGTTCTGGTTATGTGGTGACTTGGCTTTCAAAAGTTCTTGGACACTATATCAATTGCACTCAAAGCACACAATTGGTATCAATAAATACTTGTGTGAAAAGTTTGATGCCAAATAGAAAATTATCTTATTCAGGAATGTACCTCGAAATGCACCTTAAAAGATAGAGCGCAATGTAATCTGCAAGAAAATAAAGTTCTGGTTATGTAGTGACTTGACTTTCAAAAGTTCTTAGACACCATATCAATTGCACTCAAATCACACAATTGGCATTATATAATACTTGAGTGAAAAGTTTGATGCCAAATAGAAAATTATCTTATTCAGGAATGTACCTCGAAATGCACCCATTTAAATGATAGAGCGCCAATGTAATCTGCAAGAAAATAAAGTTCTCGTTATGTGGTGACTTGACTTTCAAAAGTTCTTGGACACTATATCAATTGCACTCAAAGCATACAATTGGCATCAATAAATACTTGAGTGAAAAGTTTGATGCCAAATAGAAAATTATCTTATTCAGGAATGTACCTCTAAATGCACCTTAAATAATAGAGCGCAATGTAATCTGTAAGAAAATAAAGTTCTCGTTATGTGGTGACTTGACTTTCAAAAGTAATGTAATCTGCAAGTAAATAAAGTTCTGGTTATGTGGTGACTTGACTATCAAAAGTTCTTGGACACCATATCAATTGCACTCAAATCAAACAATTGGCATCATATAATACTTGAGTGAAAAGTTTGATGCCAAATAGAAAATTATCTTATTCAGGTATGTCTCGAAATGCACCTTAAAAGATAGAGCGCAATGTAATCTGCAAGAAAATAAAGTTCTGGTTATGTGGTGACTTGACTTTCAAAAGTTCTTAGACACCATATCAATTGCACTCAAATCACACAATTGGCATTATATAATACTTGAGTGAAAAAAGTTTGATGCCAAATAGAAAATTATCTTATTCAGGAATGTACCTCGAAATGCACCTTAAAAGATAGAGCGCAATGTAATCTGCAAGAAAATAAAGTTATGGTTATGTGGTGACTTGACTTTCAAAAGTTCTTGGACACTATATCAATTGCACTCAAAGCACACAATTGGCATCAATAAATTCTTGAGTGAAAAGTTTGATGCCAAATAGAAAATTATCTTATTCAGGAATGTACCTCTAAATGCACCTTAAAAGATAGAGCGCAATG
>ARYC01007824.1:0-23741 GCA_000711775.1 Oxytricha trifallax
ATCAATAAAGATTTAATTATTTATAATCTATTATAAAATATCATTTATACATTGAAGATGAATTGAATTTAAATGAAAATAACATTAATTATTAATAAAAGCATTTAATCTATTATTTTTTATTAATATTTAAATTGACAAGGGATAAATATAAACCTTGTAAATTATTAACTATTAAAAGTTGTTTTGTATTTGCCAATGTTAATTATAATTTATATGTTTCTAATATTTTTAATGAAAAATATATATAATTAATGTTGGGGCATGAAGCTCCTAAAGGGGCAGGAAACTTCCCCAATAATTTTAAAAGTCATACATCATATTACCAGAATAAGCATTAGAATCATTTTAAATAATAATTATAATAATATATTAAGTAAATTAAAAGAAAAATAAAGTAAAATAAAATAAGATAATATTAACTCAGTATCCGCAAATTTAAATAATTCAAAATAAAATGGCATTTTGAATAAGAATATTTACATAGTTTATTAATATTAATATTTAGAACAAATAAAAACAGTAAAATAACTTGATAATCAATTAAAATTAAATTATAAAATTTATAAATTAAAATTTAATTTTAAATCATAAAACTATGGCAAATAAAAAAAATATATCTTATTTTCAAATATATTAACATTATTTTTATTATAAAAATATAGAATACTATCTAAATGCATTTAAAAATATAATTATAGAAGTATTTTTTGTGACATCTATTTTATTAACCAAATGTATTAACTATTGTTTAAACCATTTTACACAGAGATCAATCATATTTATTTCAAAACTTCAAACATCATTATTTTGTCATATAAAGTTATAAAATATAATTTAACTTAAAAGGAAGAATATAGTTTTTAATAATGAGATAGCATCTGTAAAAATATAAAAACATGCAAAATTGATTTTTATCAATAGATGAAGTTTAATAAAAGAGCAAAATATCTTCAGCTCTCCATTTTTTTAGTATATTTAAATATTAATAAATAAATAACATACCTAATTAATAATTGAAGTTGTAATCAAGCCAAAAACTTTGAAAACGTTGTAGTAAATTTAAAAATTTTTAAATGTTGAATCCAAAAAATTTTAATTTTTTTTTAACATAAACATAAAGTACTGTTGATAAGATATATATATTAGGCAATAAAAGTTATGTTTGGCATTCATTAATATAATTTATTTATTTCAATTTATATGAGTAATTAGAGATTTTTAATTTTAAAGTAAAAAATTACTTTTTGATAAAATTTTAGTATAATTAATGATAGGACTTTCATAAAAATTATAATTATTTAATATATATTGTATTCGAAAAAACTTACACATTTAATTTAATTCTATCTTGAATTGAATAGAAATAGCTTTTACACACTTCAAATAACAATAAAAGATATTGTCGCAAATCAATTGAGAATTACTTTTTCATCAATTAAGTTATACTCCAAAAACATAATAATAATTATCTTAATATTTGCTTTGAAATAAAAAAAATTATTTCAGTAATAAGTGTCAAGCTTCTCCGGATGTAAACCTAAAGATATTATAAAAGCTACAATGTTATGGCAGTAACTATCTAAATCTACTTCATGAGATAATATATTATCAAAATTTTAATATTAATAGTAGATTGTTTGAAATATTGTACAATATTTGCAGTTAACTGTTGTTATAAAATGATAATTTTATCAAAATTTAATGGAATAAAAATTTCTGTTTAGCATTTTAGATTAATATTAGAATCTAAATTGACATTTTAGTACTTTAAAATGTGGTATGTTTTTATTATAAATAAATATAATTATATTAGCAATATTATTAAGTAATCCAAATTTTACTCAAGTTGATTTTAGAGAATTGAACTTTTTTAGTTGTTGTTTTATGTTTAAATTTGAGTATAATTTATTTAAGTAAGTTTAGTAGTCCCTGCTTTAGTTGTGACATCATCTTGATTTTCTAATAGATTGCCTGACTATTCATTCTTAGATAATTGGGATTTCTTTTTATCGCTTTCAATTTCATTAAGTCCATTTGTCTATTGTGAACTGAGTTATTCTTTCTCTAATTTAAATGTTAAATAATGGTATCATTATTATAGCATTTTATAATTTATTAAAAGATTAAATTTCTCTTTACTATTTATCGACATGCTTACTAATTTTCCTTAGGCATGGATTTACTCTTCAAAAGTTAAAGAATCATTTTTTTAGGAATAGAGAAATAGATTCTGTGTTTTTTATTATACTTAATCCTTATTTCCTCCTTGATTATTTGAGTTAATTTGTTATATCGCAATTCTATTATTAAAATGCGGAAACTTAAAAACATTAAAAATACTATCTCTGTCAAATAAAATAACAGAAAATTTTAGAAAATATAAGATCTAAAGTTATTGACAAAAAATTAACCTCAATTATTGACATTAAATTTTAAATCAGATTATTTTATTTAATTTAAAAGAATTATTTAATATAATTTTATATTAAAATTTCAGGTAAACTTATCTTGCTTATACACTCGGAAAATATAATTTTAATAAGAATTTAAAGATATATAAATTTATTTAATATCACTAGTATTATTAATAAGTTAATTTGAACATTAATACATTTTTACCTAATTAATTTAATTATTTTAATACTGAAAGATTGCTAATAGGTGTTGCATCTTACAAATCGTTCTTTTTTTCTTAAGAAGTGGAAGCTGGTATTGAAAATATAAATATTTTAGGTAATAGCAATTCTAATTGAATTCAGATTTAAAGTTAAATCTAAATAATTTATGAATATATTTCCACAATCCTTCGATAGATAAAAGTTGCTAATTTTTATATTTTATTAGAATTAGATTTTTTAGTATATAATAGGGGAAGTATAGTGTTTATAATTCTTTTTTTTAATGAATCAAATTAATTGATAATTATTAATTATACAAATTTCTTAATTTTATAAAATTTATATTAACTTCCCTATATTTTAATTAAAGGACATTACAATTTAATGTACTATAAAAAGAATTTAAATTTTAATATATTCTAGCAATAATCTCTAAGAGTTTTATTTACTGATGCACGAACCCATATCTATTTAATTATAATTTATTTGTATATTTGGCTATCTAGCAAGAATTTATACTTAAATTATATAATATTTATTTTTTCGAATTCCTTTCGCATAGATTTTTAGAAATTTTCAACTAATTTTGTTTATATAAAATAGAAATTAAATTTATGTACTATTAAATGATATGATTTATAAATACAATTCATAAAAATTTAATAGATTTACATTCAGTAATAACTTTGAAAAACAATATAAATTAAAAAATTATATAAAATAATTCTTAAAAATCAATAAATAATAAATTTAATTATAAACACATTTGATTAGAATAAAATTATCTTATAGTAAATTTGTGGTATATATGGTGGCTTATTGGGGTTAATAAGATATTAGGTCAAGTTGTAAAATGAGAAATATTAGCAAAATTTAGGGCTTGTTTAATGATGAGAAATTGCTGCTTAAACTTAGGTATGGTAAAATTATTAATACAGAAGAAAAAAAACTAGTTTCTGAATTAAACTGCTATACAAATATTTTTATATTGTTTATTTACTATTATATATGACTATTGTACAAGAGTGCTTCAATTTTTTAAGGTATCAATAATTTCTCGCTGTTTCTTATTTCAAATCAGTGTCTTGAAAATATTATCCATACAAATGAAAAGTTTGGGTGGTACCTCTCTCACGCCCCCACAAATTTCAATGTGAAAATAATTTTAATAAGAACTCTCACCAACCAAATTCAGGTCGGAAATCAAGAATTTAATAACTAAAAATGTTAATTGAAACACTCTGAGGCAATAAGGCCTAAAAAAAATTAACATTTTATCATAAATAATAATATTAATATTTGTTTTTATTCATAGTTTTTTGCCAATATATTCCAAATAATTTACATATTATAACTCATTACATTTTTATCCAGAAACTTGGAATCAATTTATGTTCACTTTCAGAGCAGCAAAAGCATCAATTTCATTCAAAAATTAATTGATTATATATATTCTAATCTTATAATTCTATTTATATGTTACTCTGAAAGTGAACATAAATTGATTCCTATTTTCTGGATAAAAATGTAATGAGTTATAATATGTAAATTATTTGGAATATATTGGCAAAAAACTATGAATAAAAACAAATATTAATATTATTATTTATGATAAAATGTTAATTTTTTTTAGGCCTTATTGCCTCAGAGTGTTTCAATTAACATTTTTAGTTATTAAATTCTTGATTTCCGACCTGAATTTGGTTGGTGAGAGTTCTTATTAAAATTATTTTCACATTGAAATTTGTGGGGGCGTGAGAGAGGTACCACCCAAAAGTTTTTACAGATTGATTATGAAAACCTTTCCGAATATAAACTTTGAAGGATTGGGCAAAATTTCCTCATTACTAATGAGCTGTGACATTTAATTGCAATCTTTCTTATATACGTATCTCTCCTTAAACTAAAACTAATATTTATTAAAAAAATGATCTTAATTTCAAGCGTTTCAACAGTTTAAAGTGAGTGATTATTAATTTGATTTAATTTTTCAAATTCAAATGCATTCCTACAATATTAAATTAATTACTAAATTAGAATTTTTGTTATAAAAATTGTTTATTTTTGTTTTATCATTTATCACTGCAAATAATTTAAAATATTAAAAGAACTTTTAATTAAAAGTTACTATTGATAAAAAATAAGTATTTGCGAGAAAATTTTCTCATTTTTAAAAGGGTATTAATTTTTATTATTATATAAAATTATTTGTTCTCCTTCGAAAACTTCTGCGGTGGACCAAAAGCCCAGATACAAGGTTAAATATATTATTAATTTTGAGCTAAATATCATCAATCATCTTTTAAAATAAATAATTATGGAGATCCTTAAAGTCCTTCATATTTTATAATAAAATTATGAAAACAATAGAAGATAAGATTATATTTGGAATTCATTATTTAATGTTAGGAATTTAGACTTATTCTAAATTATTTGAAAACTTGAATAAAATTAATTGTAAAATTATAAAGAACTTAATTTATGAGATATAATATCTTTTATATGTAATTGTAATCGATTCTTTACTGTGTATTTTTTTGTAAATAATTTTCTAACTTTAATTTATTATTTATATGTGAAATTATATATTATAGAATATTAAATGCAATTACACTATAATTAAAGTAATAATATGAAGACTTTATTAATACATTTTAAATAATAAAATTGCATTATTTGTTAAGAACATCAAAGAAAAAGTTTATTTAAATAATATTACGATAATAAGTATCGAATAAATGAATATACCTCAATCTCTAATACTTTATAAATATTTTACCCAGCTATAAATGATTTTGATTCATTTTTTATCGTACAAAATACTTTCGTGAAACTCAAAAGTCCCTCCTAAATTACAAAAATTATAATCTTTTTAATCGTAATTATCTACAATACCAATATCAGCACTCTTTCCAAACACACACATTTAATTTTAATCATGTTTGACTGCATATTCTTAATTTATGTATTGTTGGTGGATGGATCTTTTGCTTAAACTAAACACAAAAGCCCTGAAAAATTCCATTTGCCAGTCTCAGGTGAATTTAAAGGAAGATATTTAAAGTATATAAATTTTTGGGTTTTTCTTTAAGTTTAATTATAATCTTTTTAAATATATTAAAGAAATGCATATCCGCCAAATACTTTTTTAAATTCACTCATTATAAAATATACTGTTGGACCCTTGTCAGCGCATAGTTCATTAAATTTAACAGATTTATATCCATATGTTCGTCTTAAATTTAAGATTTATAATATAATATAATTTATAAAATATTTCATTTGAAATAAATAACGTCAATTATACTTTTGAGTGTAACTTTTAATCTATCTACAGATCCTTTAAATAGCAATTCAAATTTAAAAGTGATAGAATTATAAAAAATTTATTGTTATTATTTACAAAAATTATTATAGCTCTTTAGTCTAGTATATAACTGGGAAACTTTAAGATAAAAATTATGAATCATTAATAGGAAAAAATTTAAATTATTGTCAAAGCTTTTTCTAATAACCGACCATTTTAATAAATTAAAATAATTAATAAATTTAAAAATTTAATTTTATTTAAAAAAACTCAGAGAAAATTAATCCTAACTGCCTTCAATTCAAATTTTAAGAGATACATATTCATAATTGTTATATTTTCAAGTGATTACTGTAATATTTTTAATATTGTATTTTTCAATTAAATTCTTTATATGCTATATTTGATAATTTATGTAATAAACTATTTGATCGTTTTTATTATGAGGATAATAATTATAGTCAATAGTTTTAATAAAAAATTTAATAATCATAAAATAAGCTTCTAATCTTTTATTAAAAGCTACTTCTATATTTTTAACTCTTAAAATTTATTGAAATCTTATATGTTTTCATACTTTTATGAATGCTTCGATAATCTTAGTTCCAAATCATAAAGCAATTTTTAAATAATTAAATTGTAATTCTTTATAATTTATTGATACTAGAATTGATTATATAGTTTATCCTATTTATTTTATGGATTTTTTAAATATGATAAATATTTTTAATTCATTTAAATGATAAATAGAATTGATTATTGAATAAATCTTAACACTGTTTAAAAACCTAAAATATGTTATTAATCTGCATAAAGAAAATCAATTGATATAAGCAATCGAATCAATCATATTAATTTAAATACAATAAGAGTAAAACTTTCTGCCGCCATTATCCCGCCTCGCATAAAATTATAAGTAATTTCATCGAATTTGTAATTTTTTTAATTCTTAAAGATGATTTTCATATGTTAAAATATCTGTATTATATAATGAAAACATATTTAAAATTTCTTAAAAAAAATTAATTAAAGCTTTCTCTTTTAATTTATAAATAATTTAAGATTAATATTAAACCTTATAATTAAGTGACAAAGTTATATAAAAAAGTGATATTATTAGTTTTTTTTAATATTAGTATCATACTTTAAAACGAATATTCAAACTAAAACATTTATTATTGGACAAGAAACTGCTTGGTTTTGTTAGCCTATCACACCTCGTAAAGAACACTTTTTAGTAATGGAAATTACAATAAAATCTCTGGATGCAATTATTTGGTGCAATCAAATATTATTTCTAAAAACTTCCCATATTTTAAATCTTAAATTAATTCAATTATCCAGAATAAAATTTTGTAATAAATACTTTATAAATTGCTTGTACTAACCAAATTTGATAAAAGCAATATAAAAATGAATTACAATTTTTTTTATAAAACATCTCCAATTCAAAATAAATAGGAATGGATAGCAATTTTGTCAAAGTTTAATCCTAATTAACTTTATATTTATTAAGACTTCAGAAAATTAGTCTTTACAAGCAATATATTTCAGATAATGACGAAGTCATGTGATCTATTATGAAAAGTAATATAGAATTGATAAATTAAATTAAAAGATTAATAGTATATTAAAAAAAATATATACAGATGCTGGTGGAGCAATTACACATTCAAAAAAGTAAGTAAAAAAACAAATCTTGCATTATTTTTATAAGAGTATCATCTGTTTAATGGTGATAGAGGGTTGAATAAAAAGTTCTAGTCTTGTTTCTTATGATCAAAGTTTAATTGTGAATTTTTTTTCTTCAACAGTAAGTTTAATTGATTTGTTTTAATGACGAAGCTGTTTTCATAGTAAAAATTCTTTTTGTTTTAATAAGTTTTCGATTAAACATTTATATATTTTAGCCTTTTAATTTATCAATTATCTATTATTTTTTCTAAATTTTAAATCATATTTATATTGCTTTAATTTCTAACCTGAATCTTTAATAAGATTATTCAATAATATATATATATTTATTATTAATATTTTTTCTGAGTTAATTCCATAAATTTTATTTTTTTATTCGTCAATAAGAAATATGAATTCAAAAGTTAATAATGTTCTAAATTTCAAAGATAAGAATATAAAGAATTTTTAATTAAAGCTTTTAAAAAAATTAGTGAAATTAAGTAATGATAAATATGTATTGATGATAAATTAGGACTGAAAATGTCAAATAACCTAATATACCTCTATCTCTAAAACCTTAAACCAATATTATCCTCCTAAGTATGATTATGCTTCATTTGATTAGTATTTACATTTTTTTGGCAGTTCATAAGTACCTCCTAAATCACAAAAACTCTCACTATTTTTATCACAGTCATCAGCAATAAAAATATCACCATTTCCAAATTTGCAAATTACATCCTTTTAATGTTAAACTGCTTTATCTTAATTTCTAAATTGTTTGTGGAAGGATTGTCTAGTCAAGCTAAATATTGCTGCATGATCATCTCTATAACATTTCCATTGTTAAGGTGATGTCCATGGAACTGATGTATGATTAATTCATATTTAATTTTATATTTATTTATAAGCATAATGTTTTAATTAAACTTTCATATTAATATATATTCACTGCCATATATTTGAAAATTACAACAAATTTTAATAAAATTTGAAAATGTTGAAATCGTATTTATGAATTAATCTTTAAATATTACAAAATAGTAATAATAATATTAATTTGAATAAAATATAGATAAATGGATTATACAGAAAAGTCAATGATATTGATAATAGAGTTTTAATAAATGCTTAATTTTTCTCATTATTAAATAATAAAAAATTAAAATTCTATTGAATAAAATACAGTTTAAGCAATAAAATCAAAACCCAAAACCCCTTAATCAGATTAATGAATGCTATGATTTGAAGGGAATTTTTTAATGGTAAGAGTTGTTAATAAAATGCGAGACACAAATAAAAAGGTCTTAGAGTCTATTATTTATAAAGAGTATATAGATTATTGTTTAAACTGCGATTTGGATGCTATATATATATAGTTAATAGATCAAAATAATACTTAAGTTTAAGTCAATTGCACTTCTCTTAAAGCGTATTATGTTAACTGTTCGATCACACTACTTTTTTATGAAAAAATTAAGCAATTATAGCAAAATTTCTAGTCTAAGAGACAGTTAAAGTTTTTAAAGTGGAATATTTACTATCTTTTCAATGAGAAACTTTGAGATATTGGGCTAACTTCTCACTCAACCAACGAGCTTCCCAGAGTTGAAGATCTCTGTATAGTCTATGACAATCATAAATCATCTTGAAAGTGATTGACTCACTGTTTCATTGTATAAAAATAATATAAATTATATATTTAATACAATGTAGATGGCTTAAGAGCATTATATAAAGTCTGATGAGACAGTATTCACCTTTAATACCTTCTCATGCTATACTTGATGGAATAAATAAAGATATTGGTCTCAAGGCTTAATTTAACACCCTCGCTCTATTAAGACTGAATAATATATTAAGTTCTTGCAATAGCTCAGAGATAAGTACACTGACCAAGAGATTATTCTGATTGTACATAATATATATGTCAATAAAACTAAAGACTCAAGGAATGAATTTGATATATTATACTTTACATCTGTATTAAATGTTCCCTACAGTCTTCACTTAAATTGAATTAAATTATATTGGGGGTTATTGAATGGCCACTAAGAACTTATGTTCAAAAAATTGTGCAAAAATTGAAGATAGATAGAGTAGATTTTATAAAGAGGTTGTTAAATGAATAACCTATAAAGATAAAGTATGCGCAAGAGAAGGGAGATTTTGTGTTTATAAATAGGTTTTAGATTTAAACAAGTAAATAATTTACGTTCAGATAGTCCCTAAAGAGGTTGGATTATCTTTCTTTCTACTCTTAAATCTAGCATGAGTCTTTGTTTCTTCTCTTAATGCCAACTCCACCATCTTTTCACTCGTCTGGCTTCTAAATAGTTTTTTAACGAGTCCATTACTCAATTCATGTTTTAATTAAGGCTTTCTTTCTCTTTTAAATTTACTGCGTTCTTCATATATTATAAAGCAGTGCAAGCTTTTATCTAAAGTTAGAAGTCTAAGCTTACTTAAGATGAAGGATATTTTTGAAATTCCTATAACCATGTATCACTTATCTATTGCCTTTCTCATTTTCTTCAGGAGAGATGCTGTAAAGTTTCCAATGAGCTGCTTAAATTATTTCGTTTAAGTACTCAAGTTTTGGAGTTCCAAGAACACAAAAGAAGAAGTTTCTCTCTCTCAAATTATTAGAGAGTTTCAGCTTTGAAGAAAATATAGGAAAATAAAAACATCTGGATCATACATGCTTTGCCATATAGGTTCTTAACTAATATTTCAGGGTAGTAGGAATTTCAATCATCCTAATTTTATCAGACTTACATTTTTTTTCTCTTCAATCAGTAAGACTAAAAGAATGAGACTTTAGTTCCATCTTAAGTTAGTCAGAACAACCCAACTATAGCAATTAAGTTAGTTATATAGGATATTTACTTTGCTAATAAGTATCTATAGAGGTCCTCTTTGATTCAAAATTTTCCAATTAAATTCTGAGATTAAATTTCTTCATTGCATCATTCATAAACTCTATATTGCTTCTCTTTCTTGAAATGAAAATGAAATTTAAAATTATGGATATCCTTTCTTAGTTAAATATAATCTTACTACTAAATTGGGGGGGGGGGGCCTACTTGAGGTCACCCTTAAAAAGATATGATGAGATGCATTGAAAACTTTTTCCAAGTTTCACTGATTGATTTAATTTTTATCAAACTGTGTCCTTCGGGTATCTTCTTATAATGTTTTATTATCTTAGGTTGTCCTCCAAATAAAGTTCGAACTTTCTTAGATGTTAAATTTAAAAGTTTATTGGGAGCTTACTAAATTTAAAAATGCTTAGTATCATTACCACCAGAAACATAAAAATTCTTAAGGAGTAATTTAATTAACTTAAATGTAAATTATACATAAAAAAATCTGTCAATTTACAAACTTTTATGGTGATTTAATTTACTTAACTCCCAGAAAAGAATTTACAGGAGTGTCTTAGACTCTACTATTAAAAGTATTTGTAGTAAAATTTATCATTATTATAATAATATATATCAGCATACTAAAATGAGCTCAAATCTTTTGAGAAGAGCGGAATCACTTGGATCAAGCCGATAAAAATTACCATTTCAGCAACCAAAAAACGATAAGACCAGACGCATTCACTTATTGGGAGTCTACCTATGACACTTTTGACAAGTATCTCTTGGAGAATCGTATATAAATAAAGAGAGAAACAAAAAGAGATAAAACAAGCAGATGAGGAGGTTAATAAATTAGCCAAAGAGCATTAAATTTTACCTGCCAAAATTTACAATAATACAAAAGTTTGTTATAATACAATTACTGCAATTAAATTTTCCTATACAATTCAACATACAATAGTCAAATGAGTAATATACTTATTCAAAACCACAAAACTCCTTAATTAGATGTTTTAGTGATTTGATTTGCATAGTAATTGGGGGTCTTATTGGGGTTAGTAGAGAAAATAGGCCAATTAGCAAAATGAGATATAGAAATTAGCTAAATTTAGTGTCTATTTATAATGAGTAATATCTAGATTTAATGCTTAAAATTAGGTATGGTACGAGTATTAATATAGATTAAGTAAAACCAGTACTGAATTATGCAGCCATAGCAAAGCTACTGTGCAAGAGTGCCTCAACAGTTAGGTATCATTGCTTTTTGGCTGTTTAGCATTATAATTTTGGCAGTTTAAAGCATCCTGCAAGAAAATAAAAGTTCTCACAGCATCATATTGACTACCTCTGCGACTCTAAGACTTTAAAGTATTGGGCATAATATCATCTTGACTAGCGAGTTGTTATTTTTCATCGCAAGTTTCCTTACATACGTATTCCAACATAGACTATAGCCAATATTTATAGAAAATGGTATTACTTTCTAGTCTTTCATCAGAGTGAAAAGAGTTTGATTTTTCAGTACCATTTTATAGTAATAATTTAAACTATATATATATATATATATGATTAAATGTAGAGTGCTTTTGATAATAACATTAAGATCATACATGCAGATGAAGCTGTGTTACCTTCAACACCTTTATTATTGTAGGAATACATTCGATTTGGGAAAATGAATTAAAATTAAATTAATTAATTATTAATTACCTTCAGTTATGTTTTTGGAAAATGTCTGCAAACCATGACAATATTATACTCTCTGGATAACGCATTAAAAATGAGACGGTGGTTGTTATTGCTATAATGAATTTATCTCATCGCTCAAGCGAGAAAAAAGCTCAAAATCAAAATATCTCGCTTCCTGGGATGATTCAGGAATATTGCCAATAATAAAGTCCAGCTAAAATTGCGGGATCTACCGTAGAATCCATTTATTTTTAAATTTTATGTCACTTTGGTTTTGATAACTGCCATGATTTTAATAATTAATTAATTTAATTTAAATTCATTTTCCCAAATCGAATGTTTTCCTACAATAATTAGTCATGGAACAAGAATTATGATAATATAGAAGTTTATGACAAATAGGTGAAGGTTGTTACCCATGCAATTTTAGCAAATATTAGCGAGGATTCAGGCTAAGAAAGTTATGTGATTCAATCTCGCTATATTAAGCGAGAGTAGTATGTCGAGTTCTTCCATAAGCTAAGAGATAAATACAAGTATCATTTGATCATTTTGTTTGTTAATAACTGATCAGTTCATAAGACTAAGGAGTCTAAGAAAGCTTATGAAGAGTTAAACATAACTCTTGTATGCAATGTTCCTTATAGCCAATAATAATGGAATTGAATTTTACTGGAGTTAAATCAAGGCTTACTACAAGAAGCTATTGCTGTATATTCTAATGCATAATTTACCAATCGATACAGTAGACTTAATACAAAGTAGTTGCAAGAGAGTTTATAAAGATAAGACTACGATATGATCAAGGAAAGAGAGAATGAATGTTTATAAATAAGTATAATACTTAATTGAATGAAAGAGTTCACATATTAAATGGAACATTAAAATGATTAAGCTTCTCTTTCTTTTCTTCTTCTTTTTAAGGCTTGACAGGCCCTAAGTTTCTTCTCTTAGTGGCAGCTCCTGCATCTATGTTCATATCCTCTGGCTTTAAATATCTTTATAAAGCCTCTTGCTAGCTTAATGAATTGTCTCCTGTTTTCAATATCTGTGAACTTAAGCATACTCTTTCATAAGAATACGCTAGTGCCAGATTTTCCTACAAAGTTATTTACCAAAGCTTACTTGAAAGATAAGGATGCTTCTTAAGTTTCTCGAGCCAAGCTGAGCTTATTAGAATGCCTTGCTTCTTCTAGTCTTCAGGAGAGATAGAATATCGTTTTTTATGAGCTTCTTAAATTATTTCTCTAAGATACTCCTCTTATATTGTACCAAGAACACCAAAGAAGAATTTACTCTCAGGTAGATTATTAGAGAGCTGTTTCTTGGTAGGAAAGTAAACTACCACTACCTGATCTTACATGGCATCCTCATAAAGATTAGTGACTTAAATCCCAGGGTAGTTAAGAATTTCTATTAGTTTAATCTCTTTATTTTAAAATCTTTCTTCTCCTCACAAAGTATAGCTTTTAAGAATGAAATTTTTGTACCTTCCATTGTTGGAAGGAATAAACCAAGTATAATAGGTTAATAGTCATCAAGTTATCTTACCATGTAAAGTTAAGCATCAAAAGAGATCTTCTTTACTTCTGAATTTAGATATCATTTCTTGAGCCTTAACTCTTTTCATATCTTTGAGTGATTCCATCTTTGTTCCTCTTCTTATTAATGAATTTCAATTTATAATTTATAGACTTCTGAATCGCATTGTTATAGAACTTACTATTGAAGAAATAAATTTGAATTTGGAAAATTAAATTTAAATTAATGTATCATAAATCAAAATCTTGGAAGTTAAAGTTGTCCAATTTAAACGATCTTATGCTCATTAGATAGAGGATTCAAAATAAGCTGGACTTTATTACTGGCGGTACTAGTTTATCTCATCCCTGGAGCGAGATAACTTCACTTTAATTAAATCTCTCTTAACTCATTGAATCATACCTTCACATTAAAATCAAGTTATCTCGCTTTAGGGATGCGATAAAATACTACCGCCAATAATAAAGTCCAGTTAATTTTATATTCTCTATCTAATGAGCCCAAGATTGTTTAATTGGCCAACTTTAACTGCCACGATTTTGATTTATGATAAATTAATTTAATTTTAATTTTCAAAATTCAAATGTATTTCTACAATATCATATATGGGCATCTTATAGGAGGTCAACCCTGTAAAGATACGTGTAGAAAGTTTGCAGAAGCTGTAACAAACTGCAAAGATGGAGCTCCATTTTTATCAATTTATTTCAATTAAATCAGTACTAAATTTGTCTTATTTGAATTAGTGCTGGTACTAAATTCATATAATTTTAATTGGTACCAATTTAATAGTGACAAAATTAATTAGTACCTAGTTTTAAACTAATGAGGTTTTAAATAAAAAATTGAAAATTTGTTCAAAACAAAATTGTACCAATACGGACCGATATTTAATCTAAGTTGGTACTAAAATTAAAAACATTAAGCATTAAATTAGAAAATTTATAGATATAAACTTAGCATAAATATGATGTCTAACACTTCAAAATCAACCATTATTGTTGAAGTGCCAACTCCTATACAAAGTTACTATAACATGAGAGGTTATTAGAGTTTAATAATTTAAATTTGAATCTAAACATGGTTGCTAACTTGAATCCCAAAGCATTTTCTATAGGAGCAGAATAATCATAGCTCAACTTTGGGTCCTCGAAGAAGCCAGAATAAATCTGTATTGAAAGGGAGGTTGAGCTAAGACTCTAAAGTTTGAAGCAGAGGTCTTCATAATTGAAGTTAAAGATAAGAAGGGTATAAAGCAGAGATGGGAGTTTAAACATAAAATTAACTGATTGAGGAAGTAAAGGAAAAACAACAACCAACTGAAAAAATTAAAAAATTTTAATGTTAAGACTGCTAAAATTACTTCTTATCTGATTCTAGCTTGAAGAGGCACATCAAAGAGATACACTATGGGAGTGCTAAGATGTATTTCAAGCACGATAGAGTAGATTGCAGGTATTAATGCACAACTTGTATGAAGTCCTATACCCATTCAGAAAAAGTGAAGAAACACATTCAAAAGCATCACCTAAGTGAGTTCTTGGGTAATGCCCTCAAGGGTGTGCCGCTAAAATTCTGTTTCTAATTTTTTCTATTAGCTCTTAAAATTATTTATTCATCAAATTGGCATGTATTAACTTTTTAAACAGATCACTAATGAACTTTCCAGAAATCCATAGCTACCTGATTATTGTAACTTTTCACTTTAAAATCATAAAATTCATTAAAATTTAAATTAAATAATTAATTTATTTTTATATTTTATTTTTATTAGTTTCTCAAATTTACTTATTATTTGATTAATAGCTGATATTATAGTTGCAAATAAATTTATTTCGAAGATAAATAATCTTATTATAACACTAGCATGAAGCTAAAATGTTAATATAACTGCTTATGATCAAATTAATAAGTAAATTTGAGAAATTATAAATTTAATAAAAATAAAATATAAAAATAAATTAGTTATTTAATTTAAATTTTAATGTATTTTATGATGTTAAAGTGAAAAGTTCTATGATCAGAGCAGCTATGGATTTCTTTGAAAGGTCATTAGTGATCTGTTTAAAAAGTTATTACATGTCAATTTGATGAATAAATAATTTTTAGATCTAATAGAAAAAATTAGAAACAAAATTTTAGCGGCCCACCCTAGAGGGCATTACCTGATTTCTTTATTAGATATAGAAACTTAAAAATTTATACCTGCCAAGAGAAAGTCTCATACTATTGAGTCATTTAGAGAGAGTAGCAGGAGAGACTCAAGAGATACAAACTGTATTAATTAATGAATCAACCAATAGGTAACATTATTTTAGCATGCTTCTAAGCGAAAGCAATGAACATACCTGCATTAAATGCAATCAATATTAGCAGGTGTATTGATAACTATTTGCAAATTAGTGAGCCTGCATAACCAAAACTCATTGGAATTTATGATTATGCATACAAGGTGTATCCTTACAGCTATTTACTTAAGAATGAATAGTACCAGAATGAGTTTGCTAACGAGGCTTTGAGAAGAGATTGCAATAACTTGCTTAAGCTAAATGGTGTTATATTAAGTTACGGTTATATCACATTAAGGCTTAAGAAACATAAAATGTCTCTAATAGATTATCTAAATCATAACAGATACCCCGATTATTTGAATAATATACTATTAGATATGATATAGGGTATCAAGGAGTTGCATGAACTTGGCTATTTTCAATATTCTTTGAAGCGTGGAAATTTAATGATAAACCCATGCCCTTTAGAAGTAGTGTTTATAGATTTCAATAGAGCATTAAGAAAAGAGAATGGAGTCTTAGCAAAGGTTATTGGAACACCTGCTTACTTTACAATCAGAGAAAAATAGAAGAATGACTAAGTCTAATGGGATGTGTTGGCAGTACCTGCGATTATATTTGAGAGCTATATGGAAATTATGTCTTACTTTGGCACAAAGCATGAAAAATAATCAATAAAATTAGATTAAAAGCATTTAAATAAAAAAGATGATTGCTAATTAATTAAAAATGTAGTAGAAATGATAATAATCAGTGACCCCTCCTACCCAAGGTAAAAATTTGATAAAATACTTGCGCCACTTAGTAAAAAAATATTCCAGAGATATAACAAAGACAAGCATTTAAAATTCGTTTGAATTAAATCACCTAATATTCATTAATTATACATTAAATTCACATAAAACCTGCGTTTTATCTACTAACCTCAATAAGACCCCAGATATACCCTACAAATCAAAGCACTTATAGACCTCGGTAAGGGGTTTTGAATGATATACTTAGGTTATTTCAAGCATTGAAAGAAAAATTGCAAATATATCTCTCATTTCTATGAGAAGCATATTTTTTTTATCTAGAAACATCATAGTAAACTTATAGAAAACCACAATAAAGCTTTGTGTTTATTCATGAATTTATATGAAAAGGATTAATATAAAAAATAAGATAATAAAAAACCAGTAGAGTCGTAGAGTTTAAGTCTAGAAGTAACTTAAAATGAAGAAATCTAGTCAAGAATTTTCCACTCGGAGGCAATAAAGATTCCCATATCAAAATTAATTATTTAGATTCTTTCCTAAGAGGAAATCTACCTAATTCAAAACCCCAAAACCCTTTCAGTAGTTTGATTGAGTTTTTAATTGATAAAAGTAGACTATTAAGACATACTTTACTAGGGTTTTAATAGGGTTTATGTTGGGGTTTAATGTTTGAATATTAGTAATTTAGGTGAGTATATGGGAGGTTGGGGCTCAGTTTATTACAGTGAGTATATAGATCTATTGTTTAAGTTGCGCTATTGATGTCATGAATGTAGTGAATAACTCAAAAATATTCTGAATTATATGTCTAAAGCAAGGCTTCTCCATAAATCTCCTGCTAATGTTTGGTCTCACTGTCTAAAGCATTGAATTTAAAGAGATAGCAGCTTAATTTTAAGTCTAAAAGACCCTTAAAATTTTAGCAAAATCATATCGATAATCTTATTAATGATAAGACTCTTAAATACTGGGCTCACTTCTCTCTGGCCTAGAGAGCTGAGATATTTCATCGCCAATCTCCTGAGCTTCATATCTCTGCTTAATCTTTAGCTAACATATATATATATATAAGAACGGAATATCTTACAAGACAGTCAATCGCATTTAGAGAGTGATTAACTTTAATGTTACATTTTATAAGACTATTTTAAATTTTATATTCGAATAAATGCAGAGGTCTTAAGAGCATAATATAAAGTTCATTCACGCTGATGAAGATGTATTTACATTCAAAAACTTTATATCAAGGTCTTGGTACAAGAGGTATAGTAATATAGAAGTTTATGACTAAAAGTTTAAGGTGTAAACTCATGCTATTCTTAGTGGAATAAGTGAAGATAGTGGCCTCGAGACTTATGTTATTCACCCTAGTTCGATAAAGACTGAATAATATATTAAGTTCTTGCAATAACTCAGAGATAAGTACGCTGACTAAGACATTATTCTGTTCGTTGATAACTTATCAGTTCATAAAACTAAAGACTCAAGGAAGGAATATGAAAGGCTTAATATAACACGTGTATTTAATGTTCCTTACATTCCTTTGTTCAATGGAATTGAATTATATTGGGGGTTATTGAAAGGTCATTATAAGAAATTGCTGCTCTATCATCTGATGCATGTTTTAAAGATAGATACAATCGATTTTATTAAGAGTGCTGCTAAGAGAGTCAGCGATGAGAAAGCTAAAGTATGCGCAAGAGAAGGGACATTTTGTTTTTATAAATAAGTTTTAGATTTAAGCGAATGATTAAGTTCACATATTAAATTTGACCTGACCGTAAAGGGATTTGTCTTTTCTTTTTTTTCTTCCTCCTAAGGCTTGCTTGGGCCCGTGTTTCTTCTATTAGTGCCTGATCCTGCATCTTTGTTCATCTCGTCTGGCTAATATAAATCTTTGAAGAATCTCTTACTCAATTCATGTTTTGCTTGTGACTTTCTTTCTCTGTTTAACTTGTTGCGCTTTTTTATTAAGTATATAGCAGTGCCAGATTTTTTTATAAGGTTATAAGACTAAGCTTACTAGAGATGAATGGATGCTTCTGCAGTTCCTAGAGCAAGGTGTCGCTGATTTTAATTCCCTGCTTCTCTTTTTCTTCAGGAGAGATGCTATAGCGTTTCTTGTGAGCTTCTTAAATTACTTCATTTAAGTACTCAGGTTTCAGAGTTCCAAGGACGCCAAAGAAGAAGTTTCTCTCTGGCAACTTATTAGAGAGTTGCAGCTTTGATGGAAGGTAGAGAGCAACATATGGATCACTCATAGCATCATCATAGAGGTTTGTTACTGAGATTTCAGGGTAGTTAGGTATCTCGATCATTCTGATTTCATTAGACTTAAAAGCGTTTTACCCTTCACTTAGAAATGCCTTCAAGAATGATATTTTTGTTCCCTCCTGTGTTGGCAAGAACAATCCAACTATAGTTAATAAGTTAGTTATAAGTTTAAACTTACCTTGCTATGCCAAGTATATGTAAAGATCTTCTTTACTTCTAAATTTTCCTATTAAATCTTTTGAGATTAAATTCTCTTCATTGCATCATTCATAGATTCCATCTTGCTTCCAGTTTCTATAAATGTTTATGAAATTTAATATTATGGATATCCATTCTGATCTTACTAAAATTTTACTACTAAATAGGGAGATCCACTTGGAGGCAACCTGAATCAGATAAATAGATAAAGATGGAGGAACTTTCTCCAAGTTTCAGAGTTTGACTTCAATTTTTATCAGACTTTCTCCATTAAATTGCTCCTAATAATAATTAATTTAATTAGGTGGTGCTCCTAATTTATATAAAACTTAATTAGGAGGTTATATTAAAGTTCAAAACCGTATTAGGTGGTGCATTAAAAAAATTAAATTTTAAAAACCTCCCCTCCTAAATTTACAAGAACAGATTTAGGAGCACCACCTAAATTCACAAAAAATATTTAGGTGCATTTTAAAAAATAAAATTGATGAATTAGTATATAAATTATCACTAAATTTAAGAAATATAAAACTAATGTCTCGTAGTCTGTTCCCATTAAACCTCTTTAAATCTTTGAGGATATGCTCTTACTAATGTATAAAGGTAGAATTTAAACAGCTTATATAATTATTAATAGTATTTATATAATGAGCGGTAACTTACTTAGAAAGCGGCATTGCTTGGCATTAGCCAGCAAAAACTTTCTTTCATGAATCAAAAGAAAATTGAGACATGCGATGCCTCTACCTAGTACGAACCTGAAATTTTCAAACTTTAGGTATCAGACTTTGAATAGCAATTCAGTTGTTAAATAGAAATGCAGAGCTAAGAAATTTAATTCGAAGTTCCAATGAAAAATTGATTAAGAGGAGGAAGAGAAAAAAAATATAAAAGCATTACATTTATGTGAAGAGTGTGAGAAGAACTTCACTTATAAATCTGGTTTTGAGCGTCATATCTTAGAGTAGCATTCTAACAAGCCAAGGCTCTATCTTAAGCATGATAAGATAGATGGAAAATATTTTTGCCCTTATTGCAATAAGCAATATTACCATTCAAGGGATTTACAAGTTCACCTATAAAACCATCATGGCAAGAAGTTTGAAGTCATAGATCCTGAGACTGATGAGGCCTTCCTTCAAAAAAGAAAGCCATAAGACCCTTTAGAATCCTTGGAACAAAGAGTAAAGAAAGAAAATAAGCTTATTAAAGCAGTGAGAAACCTTCCAGCTTCTGAGATAGTTAAAATCACTCTGAAAATACAAGCACTAAAGCTTCTAATTTTAAATGTAATTGACCTTAAAGAATGCAAGGAAAGTTATCTTATACTTAAGAACAAATTTGAGAAAAGGGTCATAATTGATAAGCAGTTCGCATACAAGATTTATCCATTCAACTACTTTAAATGCGATGACAAATTCTAAATAATTTGTCAATGAGTACTAAGCTCTTACTAAAGCAAGGGATAGACAGTCCAGATTTATAATTAAGCTCGATGCAATTCTCCTTGCTCAAGATATGTTGCCTTTCGTCTCCCTCTATATTAAATGAATTTAAGATACTAAATATAAGATTAAAGGATTCCAAAGTAGCTACCCCTTATTCTTATAAATGTTTGCAAAGGGATTGAAGAGCTGCACACTTTAGGGTATGTCCATAGAGATTCGAAGCCAGAGAATATTATGCTTGATTTTTCACCTCTCAGAGTAGTAATAATTGATTTCAATAGATCATAAAGGGTTGAAGCTTCAGGACTTGGTAACGTTTATGATACTTCTGGATACTTTCCAGAAAGGGAGGACTGGAGAGATGGTGATATTAAGTGGGATGTATGGGCACTAGCAGCAATTATTGCTGAATCAAAACCCCAAAACCCCTTAGTGAGGTTTATAAGTGCTTTGATTTGTAGGGTATAGTTGGGGTTTTATTGGGGTTAGTTGAGAAAATGCAGTATTGATATGAATTTAATGTAAATTTAATGATTATTAGGTGATTTAACTCAAACGAATTTAATTTGCTTGTCTTTGTTATATCTCTTGAATATTGCTGTCTTTAGTGGTTCAAGCATGTCGTCTAATGATTATCTAGGATAGTGAGGAGCTCTTACTATTATCATCTCTCCTAAATTTCTAATTTCTTCGCTTACATCTTCCTACTTTATATGTTTCTAAGCTAAGCTAATTGATTATTTTTCATGATTTGTGCCAACGTAAGACATACTTTCCATATCGCTCTCTAATATAATAGCAGCAACTGCCCATACATCCCATTATACTGAACCATTGGTCCACTTCTCTCTGATTGGAAAGTATCCAGGGGTTCCAAGAACCTTAGCTAAGGTTATATTTTCTTACCGTAATGCTCTTTTGAAATCGATGACAACTACTTCTAAAGGGCATATGTTTAACATAACATTTTCTGGCTTCAAATCTCTATGAACATATCCAAGTTCATGCAACTCTTTGACACCCTTTATCATATCTGATAGAATATCATTCAAATCATTTGGGTATCTGTTATGATATAAATAGTCTCGAAGAGTCATTTCAAATTTCTTTAGTCTAAGTGCGATGAAACCAAAGCCTAAAATAACCCCCATCTAACTTTAGCAAATTCTTGCAGTCTCTTCTCTGTGCTTCTCTTAGAACCATATATTCGTTAGCGAATTCATTCTGGTACTGCTCATTCTTAATTAGATAACTGAAAGGGTAAACCTTATATGCATACTCATCAATTACAATGAGCTTTACTTTGTTAGGCACGCTTATATTCAAATAATTTTCAATGGAACTGCTAAGTTCAACTGCATTCAATGCAGGAATATACATAGCTCTCTCTTAGAAACATGCTAAAAAGATATTTCCTGCAGGTTGATTCATTGTTTCAAATCGTTTCTGCTTCTTGAGCCTTTCCTGCTATTCTATCTGAGACTCAAGAGTATTTGATTTTCTCTTTGCTGGTACTAGTTTTTGAGCATCTACATCTTAAATCAAGAACTCACTAAGGTGATGCTTTTGCATATGCCTTTTAACTTTAGCTGAGTGAGTATATGACTTCATGCATGTTGTGCACTGATATCTGCCATCTACCTTATCGTGCTTGAAATACACCTTAGGCTTTCCAGAATGTATCTCTTTTATATGCCTTTTCAAGCTTTATTCAGTTGAGAAAAAATTCTAGCACTCTTAACATTAAAATGTTTTTACTTTTTCAACTGGTATCTGTTCTTTTTCTTCCTCAATATAATCAATTTGAGTTTAAACTCCTATCTCTGTGCTCTCCCTCTGGTTTAAAATTTCTATTATAAAAACCTATGCTTCAATCTCAAGAGCTTTCAGCTCTACCTCCCTCTCAACATAAATAATTTCAGGCTTTTAAGTTGAGCCAAAGTTAAGCTATGATTATCCTGTTCCAAGAGAGATTGCTTTTTTATTTAAGTTAGCCGCCATGTTTAAATTCAAATTTAAATTTCTATTATAAAGCTTTAATAGCCTCTCTAGTTATAGTTTCTGTATAGGAGTTGGCACAGCAACAATAATGGTTGATATTGAAGAGTTAGATATCATATTTATACTTAGTTTATTACTATAATTTTTCTAATTTCATGCTTAATATTTTTAATTTTGGTACCAACTTAGATAAAATTCAGGTTGGTACTGGTACCAATTAAGTTTTGAACCATTTTGGAACTTTTCTATTAAAACCTCATTAGTTTAAAACAAGGTACTAATTAAGTTTTGGTACTATTAAATTGGTACCAATTAAAATAAAACTGAATTAGTACCAGTACTAATTAAATTTAAACAAATTTAGTACTAATTTAATGGAACTAAATTGATAAAAATGGAGCTCCATCTCTGCAGTTTGTTACAGCTTCTGCAAACTTTCTCCACGCATCTTTGCAGGGTTGACCAACTATAAGATCCCCATATTTAATAGTAAGATTTTAAAGAAAAGGATCCAGAAGTCTATAAATTATAATTTGAAATTCATTAATAGGAAGAGGAACAAAGATGGAATCACTCAATGATCAAATGAAAAGAGTCGAGGCTCAAGAAATGATCTCAAGATTCAGAAGTAAAAAACATCTACATTGATACTTTATTTTACATGGTATTCTTAATTGATGACTATTTAAAAATATTATAAAGTTGGTTTATTCCTTCCAACGAATTTTATTCTTGAAAGCAATACTTTGTGAGGACAAGAAAGATTTTAAAATTAAGAGTTTAAACTAATTGAAATTCCAAACTACCCTGAGATTTCAGTTACTAATCTTTATGAGAATGACATGTAAGATGAGGAAGTGGTAGTTTATCTTCCTACCGAGAAACAACTCTCTAGTAAACTACCAGAAAGGAATTTTTTTTGGGTGTTTTTGGTGGAATAAAAGTGGAGTATCTCAGATAAATAATTGAAGAAGCACATAAGAAACGATATTCTATCTTACCTGAAGACTAGAAGAAGCAAGGCATTTTAATAAGCTCACTTGGCTAGAGGAACTTAAGAAGCAT
>ARYC01007825.1:0-10305 GCA_000711775.1 Oxytricha trifallax
ATATTGATTGATTGATAATTTGTTATAAAAAGAGTTTGTTATTAAATTGTTTATTTAATATACCAATAAATAAGTAAATATGAGAGGTTTTGGAGGAGATAGAGGTCGCGGTGGAGGCGGCTTCAGAGGTGGCCGTGGAGGTGACAGAGGAGGTCGTGGAGGCTTCGGTGATCGTGGAGGATTCAGAGGTGGCCGTGGAGGCGACAGAGGTCGTGGTGGCTTCGGTGGTCGCGGTGGCGACAGAGGTGGCCGCGGTGGCAGAGGTGGGAATGGCTTCAGAGGAGGCAGACCAGGTCTCGGCGGTGGAGTTAGAGTCCTTGTCGAACCACATGAAAGATTCGGAGGAGTTTTCATCTTGAGAGGAAAGGATGACGCCCTACTTACCAGAAATTTGGTTCAAGGCGAGAGTGTCTACAACGAAAAGAGAGTTGGCGTTGACAACAAAGAAACCGGAGAGAAGGTCGAGTATAGAGTATGGAACCCATTCAGATCCAAGTTAGCATCAGCTATCGTTGGAGGTATCGAAAATATCTACATGAAACCAGGTAGCAAGGTACTTTATATTGGTGCTGCTTCAGGTACTACTGTATCTCATGTTGCCGATCTAGTTGGACCAGAGGGAGCCGTTTACGCCGTCGAATTCTCAAAGAGAAGTGGAAGAGATCTTGTCAACATGGCCAAGAAGAGAACTAACGTTATTCCCATCATTGAAGACGCTCGTCACCCACAAAAATACAGAATGCTCGTACCAATGGTTGATGTCATCTTCGCTGATGTAGCCCAACCAGATCAAGCTAGAATCTTAGGACTCAATGCTGGTATGTTCGTTAAAAACGTATATTTTACAAGGTAATTATCCTTAATAAGCATGATTATAAGAGTTAATTTTCAAAGAATAAAACAGAGGACACTTCGTCATTTCAATCAAGGCAAGTTGTATTTAATATTTTCGTTCAAACTTAAAACCTAATTTATTTAAACCAAGAATAATATGTTAAATTTTGTTATTTATTCACATATTTTGTATTGATTCAACTAAGGCCTCAGAGATTATTTATGCTCAAGAAATTGAGAGACTTAAGGAGGAGAAATTCAGACCAGTCGAGAGAATCTCTCTCGAACCATACGAGCGTGATCACATCGTCGTTTCAGGTATGTATAGACCAGCCCCAGAGGACTTCCCTTAGGACAGCTCCAAATGAGCAACTACACACGAATACACCCAATTTATCTATTTGTTATGTACTCCATTGAGTTTTTAATAAAAAGTTTTAATTTTTAAAGTACTCAGGCTTTAAATAATTAATTAAATTCTAACCTTAGAGATCCATTTCATTTCTTTATTTTTGTCTATATAATGATATTTAGTATTAACCATTCCTCACGGGTTATTGGGTTTGGGACTTTGCAAAGAAATTCTAAAAAAACTATTGTCAAGAGTCACTTTTAATATTTCTTAATACACTTAGGTATGCTTAGCATTAATAGTAAAGGTTTGTATATTTAATTTTCGTTTTTAAGCTAAAATATCAATTCAATATAAACATATAAATTAAAATTTTAAACTATCTTTTCAAATAATCTAATTTTTGTTTAGTAATTATATATTATTATTATTTAATGCTTATAGGAAATTAATACTGGGGCTTAAGCCAGCCAGATAGTTATTAGATTTTTTTACTCCACACTTTTGACTTTCGACACCGTCAGTCAACCCTCCCTGTAGTTAAAGGAGGCCAGCTTGGCATCTGGCTCATGCTAACATGCCACCACAATTGGGTAGGCAAGGGGAACACGCCTGAACCCCCTGTGTGGTCTAGCAGTCTTGTGCGCTACTGAATGAATTTCCTTTTTACTACTATGACTGACATTCTTAATGAGTGCTTATGTTTCGGGTAAAACCCCTTCTCAGTAAAGACTTAATAATTATATATAAATATTTCATAAATATATATATATATATATCGAGTTAATTATAATAATTTGTATTAATATATAATGTGTAATAAATGTTAAATAAATATCACTTAATGGTAAATCCTAAATCATCCCTCCTTTGATTAATGAAGGTAAATTTGTTTCTCCTATATTTTTGTTTTAATTTTCATTTCTTCCTTCTAATTAGTAATTCATATTAAAAAATTAATTAGATATTTAAAAGTAATAAAATATTATTAATTATATGATAATAAAGTACCGATAGTGTTTATTAGGAATATCCCTCTTATCATAAAATATACAATACAGAAACTCTCATAAATATTAAATTAAAAAAATTAAAAATTTTATGAAGAACAAATTAATTTTTTTAATATAATTTAAAATTAATTGTTATTGATCAAACCTCTTATTTTTATTAGTTGCTCTACGCTTATTGTTACTAAATTAATAATTTAATTAAGTTCCCTCTATTTATTTAGAAATATTTTAATGGTTTCTAATATAAATAATTTTATAATTCTTATTTTAATCTTTTATTATATAATACCTTTTATTTTTTTATTTATATATTTACGGTGACTATTGTTATTAGAATAAAGTATATCTTAGAAACTTTACCTCTCTATTACTATGATCAATTGAATGTGAAATTTTGATTCTTTTTTATGATTTATAATGCTTATTAATATGTTAAGAATGAGATTATCATTGTTGACCCCTTTATTTTAATTAGATTTTTTAGATTTAGACCCTATAAATATATCTTTATCAGATTGAGTTTACTAATTTTTATTTCTATTGATGGTTATTTTAAAAAATTTTATTTGTCTTAGTATTGTAAAATTGCTTATCTTAATTTTCCTTATTAATAATGTGATTAATTAATTTATCATTCTTAAAGACTATCAGTTTTATTATTCTTATCAAAATTCTTACGAATTTACTAGTATTCTCATTTTTTAACCCATTACTTTTAATTATTTATATAAATCAATACATAAATTAAGATAGGGGATAGTTATATTCACACAGTTTTTTTTATTAACTTCAACGATTTGTTTTGCTAATAATTTGCCAAAAAAGAAAGATGTATGTAGATTTTTCCTACTTAGTATTTCACTCTCTAATTACAAATTTATATTAAATGCTCCTATTACTTATTAAATTTTAAATAACTTTATTTTATTTTGTATATAAACCTTTAATTTACATGTAAATATATCTCCCGCTAATAATATTCAAATAAATCTATTTAAATTTTTCGTAAGTTAAACGTTTGCAAAATTATTAAGTTTAATAACATAACTTTAGTTTTACAAGTGAATAAATACAACTTAACAATATTTGTGTAAAATCAAATATTTCCTGTCAAAATTATTTGTTAATTTTTACTAATTTTTAATTTTAAGTTGGCAATTTGCCCTTTTAATCTTAATTATTATTAAAGGTCTCTTTTGCATTTTTATGGATGTCCCAATTATAACTAATGCTATTTGTATACTATATGAATATCATTTTCGATTTCAAACCATATAATTATAAGTTCTTACTCTAGATATTGTATTGTTAGTAAATAACTTATCTCTTTTATTCAATCAATTATTACCATTATTATCTAACTAAAGTAATCTATCAGTTAGATATTTTTTCAATAGTTTCAGCGTTTTTCGACCTTTGTGTAAATAAAGAATTTAAATTGATTTATATTTCATGATCCATAAATAACTAAATAACTATGTAACTAATATATGGATATTGCATTAGTAATTTTTTTCTCATATCATGTTATCTCTACATTCAGTTCATTATATTTTATAATTATTTTGATAAATAAGAAAAAAATAAATAATTTGTTTATATTTATAATATAATTTTAATAAATTTATAACATTTATAATTTTTATTAGTATAAGTGACCTATTATCTAATTTGTTTAGAAAGTAACTTTTAAAATTAATTAGATATAAAAAAATCAAATGACTACAAATAGTAACACACTTCTTAAATCATATCTTATATTAAATAGTAAGATTATTAATTACTTAAAATCTCACAATTAATTAATAAATTAGTGTAATATTTTAATAAATGATTTTTTCTGTTAATTATATACATTATAAAAAAGGGTAATATTATTTCATAATAAGCTAAAAATATTACTTATATTTTACATTTTATAAATTATAACTTATCTAGAATTCAACATTAATTAAATCGTTAGAAGTCTTCCAAACCCTATTAATTAATTGATTTAATTCTTTCGTTTTTATACTAAAACTTTTATTCAATTATAAACACAATATTACTCGAGCATTTCCTCGACTTCCTCTTTTTTATTAATAACATTTTTTAATTTCACACTAAATAGATACTTCAATGTTTATCCAAAATCAATGAGTGAGTTTTTTCAAAGTTATAATGGTGAAAAGATACTTTTTTAAATAGTCCCTATAATACTTTCCTGTATAATTAAAAAATAATATAATATATATATATATATATATATATATATATGTTTCCTTAAATAATAGAATAATATATTATAAAAAGCGTAAATGAAAAAAATTATTATATTTATTTATAAAACATGATAAATAAAAAGATAAATATTAATTAATACAGGAATATAATTAGGAATAAAATGTAAATAAAGCTAATATAGTCTTTTGAGAGTGAATATAAATTTAAAATGCAAAAGTGTTGTGTAAAAAGCATTAGTAATTGCTTGGAGTGTAGTCTTAATATAGTAATCATCCTCATCATCATCATACTATCTTACTTTTCTTGTTCTTGTTGAATTCCTCAAAGATATTGGGCTTTGGTTCCTTATCTTACTGTCGTCAAAACCCGCTGTTCTTCTGGTGCAGCAGCTGTAACCTCAGCCACTTCTCACTTTAAGAGCACAATATCAGGATTGCTGTGAAAGGAGGACACTCCATTATGTTTAGCCAAAATTTAATTATTTTGAGATATTTAATAAATTAAAACATTCTGATTAAAACTTTTTAAGTTTTAATGCTTTAACATATGTGATTAAACTAATTGTATTAATTTATAGAGAAATTTTATTAGAGATGTTTTTATTTATTTTAGTCTTAAATTTTTTAATGAAAGCTCAGAATGTTTTAATTTATTAAATATCTCAAAATAATTAAATTTTGGCTAAACATAATGGAGTGTCCTCCTCTCACAGCAATCCTGATAATAGTGCTCTTAAAGTGAGAAGTGGCTGAGGTTACAGCTGCTGCACCAGAAGAACAGCGGGTTTTGGCGACAGTAAGATAAGGAACCAAAGCCCAATATCTTTGAGGAATTCAACAAGAAATAGAAAAGTAAGATAGTATGATGATGATGAGTAAGATTACTATATTAAGACTACACTCCAAGCAATACTAATGCTTTTTACACAACACTTTTGCATTTTAAATTTATATTCACTCTCAAAAGACTATATTAGCTTTAGAATTACTCAAACATATCTGACATCATTCCTATTACCTTCATAAAAATCTCCATCACCATGCCACATTAATTTTTAGTTTCCTCTCTTCCAAGTCTTTAGCTACTCATACTGATTTGAACCTCAAAAAATTAAAAATGTTAGAAATGTATTTTTTTTGTAATTTACATTTTTGTGAGTGTAACTGATCTACAATCGTCTCCATTAAAAGTATTTTAAATATTGTTAGTTATATTCTTATTAGCAAATATTTTTCTTTTTATTTATCATGAATAATAAAGATTTAATTTATAATAATTTTATAATTATATTGAATATAATTGTAAGGATTTCCTATGTCTAAATAGTTTATAATATTTTATCATTAAATAATTCAATGGTGCAAATCCAAAAAGCCCTTTATTTTTATATTATATTACACCTTTATTTTAAAAGTGATGATTTGTAAAAAATTATATAATTTCTTAGCTAACTACTCTAAATACCATTTGTATTATGATTTGCTCTTAACCATTTACTTATTATAATAAAAAGGAAAATTAATTAATATTTTACATCTTTGTTTTATTTAATTTTTGCCTATTATTTTTAATAAATTTCGATCGGTCGAGTTTTTCGAGCCCCGTACAACAATTTTATAATTTTAAAATATATTTAATTAAATGGTATTAATATATTAATAAATTCAAAGAGAATTGTAAATTATTAATAATTAGAATAATTATAAATTCAACATCATAAATGCTTATGATCAATTTCTTACCTTATATTTACATATCTATTTATATTATATTAATATAATCTTGAATTTCAAGAACCTTTTATCTTTCTATATCTTTATCAATTATAAACGAACAAATTTCATTAAATTATTAAAATAATAATTATATTTATTTATATATTTGTGAGTTTCTTATACAGAATTTGAAAATACTTATTAATTGGCTTCATTAATTATTATCTTTAAAATAACATAACACTAATTTCATTTTGATTCCATATACCCCTAGAATATTAAAAGAACCATTAACTTATTACAATTAATTGTAATATTAAACATCAATATAAATAATTATAATATTTTTAATTTTTAGATAACTTTTTGTTTGAGTTTATGATGTTAAATTTATTTTACTCTTTATTTTAGTGTTTATTTATTCTTTATAAAATTATAACTTTATATTGAAAACTCCCCGTGATAATATAAATTCTTTAATAAGATAGTGATGGGTTTTTACTACTTTGATAATGATTGCTTTGTTTTAAATTTTATTCATTTAAGACTTCTAAACCCTATAAATTATTATTTGCACTATTACTTTAGTTATTATTATTAACTTGTATAAAATGTATTTTTAATTTATAATTATTATAATTTTATGTTTCTTATATGCTAATTTAAGCCAATTATATGCTCATAAGATTAATTTGTAAATTAATTATATTTAAGAGAATTATATAATAATTTGAAATAAACAATATGAAAATTAAATTAAAATAATTTTAGATATATTCTAATTTAAAAAGTGAAATCCAAATAGAATTATCAATGATAAAATGTACTAAGATTATTAAACAAATCTCATTATTAAATTTTCTACTAAGGTAAAATTTTTTTAGTGTAAGTAAATGAATAGATTAATCAAAATTTATGAATTCTTAATTATCGAATAAAATCATAAAAGTCTTAAATAAGGGAAAATTTATACATTTTAGAGAGATTTGAAATTTAATTATCTCAAAAACAATATTGCAGATATACGCACGATATTATGACTGTAGAGCGAAACTTCGCTCCAATAGTTTAGAGCGAAGTTTCGCTCCAAATATACAAAAATGTCGTCTGCCGAGGTGCATCTCGGAAAAGTCAGCTTGCTATATGGGAAACCACTTTTTGATTTCCACCCTCTTTTTAATTAAGATTACTATTATTTTTAATAAATTTAATAATATGGTTTTAATTTTTAATTAAAACTTAAATAACTTTAACATAATAAAATTTCTCTATTAAGAATTAGGATTTGTGATAAATTATAAATTTAGTAAATTGCGTAAATTTATATATTATTAAATTTATTAAAATAATAGTAATCTTAATTAAAAAGAGGGTGGAAATCAAAAAGTGGTTTCCCGTATAGCAAGCTGACTTTTCCGAGATGGCACCTCGGCAGACGACATTTTTGTATATTTGGAGCGAAACTTCGCTCTAAACTATTGGAGTGAAGTTTCGCTCTACAGTCATAATATCGTGCGTATATCTGCAATATTGTTTTTGAGATAATTAAATTTCAAATCTCTCTAAAATGTATAAATTTTCCCTTATTTAAGACTTTTATGATTTTATTCGATAATTAAGAATTCATAAATTTTGATTAATCTATTCATTTACTTACACTAAAAAAATTTTACCTTACAATTTTATATTTATTTAATAATTGAATAGTAATTTAAAAAACTTTTCTGTTAAATAATAGTATATATTATAGATATATTTTTATTTACTTACTTCTTAAGTAAATAAAAAACTAAAAGATTTCAAAAATACTATTAAATAAAATATTTATATTTTAAAATCAATGACTTATATATAAATATCCAATAAACAATTTAATCAGGTTATATAAACCATAAAATAATTTTAGTAATACAAATAAATCAGGAATTCCCTTTAATTTGTAACATATAAAGTAGAAAATATCGTTTAAAATAATTAAAAATTTATATTTAAGTCCAAATTCTATAGATATAAAAATTATGAATTCCTAACTTAATTATTTACAAGTTCAAATAATTAAATTTTAGAGAAATTAAAGTAATAAATTAGTTAAATTAAATTTAATTCATTTATACATCTAAATTATACTCAATTTATAATTATAATTAAAATATTCTCTATATTTTTGTCAAATTTAATATCCTATATTAATTGATTACTTGTTGACTGTTTATTTTAATTAAGAACTGCAAGTATAATTGTGATTACTCATCAATTTTCGATTAAATATATGAATAATTTTAAATTTTAAGATACAAGTATAATAGAGAATTTAATAGCATAATTTTTTAACAATATACTATGATATCTATATACATTTTACTAGTTTATTTTAGATTTATATAATTAGTTTATTTTTAAACCGTTTAATGGCAAGTTATTGTTAGGCCCCATGTATACTATAGTTAATTTTCAGATTTTTTTTATCATTCAATTTTCATCTATTTTCTTTTTACTCTAAAATGATTAAATTATATTACAATTTATTAAATGAATTCTAGGTAGGTTTTCCTTATTTTTATTTAATTATCTTAAAGTTTCTTTGCTTAAGTATATTTAAGTACAGTTTGGTTTAATGACTTCTCACAAAAAAATATAACCATAAAATAACATTATATACTTTTATTTATAATCTAAATTTTATATAAATATTATAATATATTACATTTTATGATATGAAAATTTTACCATAATTAATAAATTTATTAATATCAATATTAAAATAAAATTATTTAGTTATTAATATCAAATATACATGGAATCTGTGTTTTCCCTCTATATTCATTCATTCCTTATTCTTAATTAATTATATTTTTATGCTAAGTAGCTATAAATTCTGAGTAATCCTATACAAAACATAGTTTTTTAAACTTTGATCGTTAATTTTCTCACTATTTCTTATCATTTTATAAATCTTGATCCCCTAAAATAATTCGCAATATCTAATATTTTCCACAATTATTCTTAAATATATAATGAAAACATCAGCCAAATTGAGCTAGTCTATCGTTTATGAAATTTATTTCAACTAAAAATTTGGTATTAGTGTGAAAATTTAATAAATAGTAGGCAAAATTATTAAATATTTAAATATAAAAGATTATATTAAATTAAAAAAAAAATTTTATAAAATGATATCTGTAAAGAATAATATGTAATTTTAAATCTTTCTATTAAATTGGATAAATTAAAATTCTATAAATTATAATCGTTGAGTTGCTAATTAGCTTATTAAAATTTGAAAACAAATTTTTTTAGAATAAAGAAATTAAATTAAACTCTAATTGACTAATTAAATTTTAAAGATTAAAATTATAAATTAACCCCTACTATTTTTATCTATGATGTATTTTTCTTATATCCTTTTAATGCTATCATTATATTTTACCAACTCTTCTAAATTATTAATTTCTTATGCATTTTAATTAAAGTTAATCTTAAATCAATGCTTTGACCCTGATAAATAACAATTTATAGCGTCATTAAATTTTTCAAATTTCAAAGAACCATTATACTATATTGATATATAATAATCGAATGTTATTTATTTATCTTAATATAAGTATTTAACAAATTTATTTAGAAAATTAAAAATATTGCCAAATTTTTTAATCCAAAAATTAAAAATATAAAAATAAATTTTATTTGAGTTAATTGATTTATATATAAAATTTCCATGATAATAGATTATTTTCTGATTACCATTTTAATTGTTTTTAATTCTTAATAACTGAATTAAAAATATAAACTTTTTATTTTATCATAAGTGTAAAATTGATGGATCAATTGTAAATAATAGTAAAGGATATAAATTCTTTTTATAATATAATATCAATTCTACATTTTCGATTTGTTTACATAACTTCTCATAAACAATTAAATTTCCTATTATCATCAATATATCAATAAATTCTTTAAATTTTATATAAAATGTTATTTCATTTATAAAAGACTTTGATCTCAAATTCTTTATAAAAACTGTCATTTTTAATAATATTGAATTGAAAGTTCCTTATTAGGTAGCTAATATCTAGATAATTTGATTTTCTATTCTTCTCTGGGTTTGTAATAGTTTTATAATGATCTTAGCTAAATTTATTATTTAAAAATAATTTATATAATATACTAA
>ARYC01007826.1:0-19829 GCA_000711775.1 Oxytricha trifallax
CCCAGTGGAGTCTCTTAGAGTTGAAGTCTAGAAGTAAGTTAAAATGATGAAAGCAGTCAAGAACTTTCCAGTCTCTGAGATCAATAAAATCATGAGTTAAAATAGAGGCGATGAAGATTCCTATATTAAAAATTATTGACTTAGATTCTTGCCTAGAAAGCTACCTCACTCTTGAAGATAAAATAGAGAAGAGAGCCATTACTGACGACTAATATGCTTACAAGATATATCCTTTCAATTACTTCCTCGCTGATGACAAGTTCCAAATTGAATTTGCTAATGAGTATTATGCTCTTTAAAAGGCAAAGTTAAATGAGTGCAGGCATATCATCTACCTTGATGCTCTTTTTCTTGGTAAAGATCATGTAGCCTTCAGGCTTCCATTACTTGAAAGGACTTACAGAAAATTCTTATCTGACAATAGATGTCAGAGATAAATTGGCTAGATAGTATAGCAGATAGTTGAGGGGATTGAAGAGCTTCACAAGCTAGGTTATGTTCATAGAGACTTAAAGCCAGAGAATATCATGTTGAATTTTCAGCCTCTTAGAGTTTATATTATAAACTTCAACAGAGCTCAAAGAGTGCAAGCCTCTGCATAAGGAAACGGATACGGAACCCCTAGATATTTTACAGAGAGAGAGGATTGGAGAGATGGAGACACTTAATGGGATATCTGGGCTCTAGCAGTAATAATAGAGAGCGACATGCCAAGAAACGATTACTTTAGCTGCAGGGGTGAGAGAGATTCTAAGCAGAGAATCAAAAAATATCTCGATAAAATAAAATAAATGGAGGTCTAAGAGAACTTGCATACTCAACTATTATCAAGCCAAGCTAAGAGAATTAACAAACAATAGAAACAATAAAACATCAACTTAGAAAAATAAAATTCAGAGAACTGCCACATGACTCTAAGCTATGTTTGTGTGAAATATATTAAAAACTCGATTGTTATACTCACTTAAAATACTAATATTTAAACATTAAACCCCTACATAAACCTATTAAAACCCTAATAAAGTATGCACTAATAGTCTATTTTTATCAATCAAAAACTCAATCAAACTACTGAAAGGGTTTTGGGGTTTTGAATCTTCGAGACCTATACTATATTATTGCAAGGAATCGAAGATTAAACTCTCTCCTAATTTATGATTTAATTCACACCTACCCTCATGGAGTACCTCTAATAGCTCTCAACTAATGCTTTAAACTGGACGTTAAATTAAATTTATCAAATATTTAAAACAATACAGTTATATTTAAGCTTTTTTTCTCATTGATTTGAATTTCTCTTAATTTACCATTTTTTATGTATTTTATCGATAATAGAAAAAATTATGGAGTCGAAGTTATTATTATCAATAATTAATGCTAATTATTAATATGAAAAGTTTAACAATATCATTTCTATTGCATGTGAGTTTATAATTAACTGAGCAAAATTATTTAACAGAGATGTAATGAGTTAACCTGAATTAAATAAGAAAATACTATTAAATTTAGTTGAAATTGATAGAATTTAAACTATAATAAACAATAAGATAAAGTAATACAGCTAGTAGATTAATCTAGCTAATTTATAATTACTTAAAATTATTTTTATATATCACTTATTTAAGAAAGTAACAAAATAAACAATCAAAATGGCATAATATAAATGTAAATATATATAAAATTAAACAAATATTTGTCTTTGATGTATCTTAAGAAAAATATTTTTAAAATTCTTGCCTAATTATATTAAATAGAAGATTTTAAGTGAAAGATTGAGAACTGTACTTTTATAACGATTTTATCTCATTATTAAGGGAGAGAAAAATATAATTTTCCTAATTTTTGAAATAACCTCAAAATCAAAAGATATATCTTCATTTATTGATTATCAAATCAACTTCAGGATCAAATCTTTTAAAAATATCAATTTATCAATTGAGCTGATTTATTGCTTACTTTAAAATAAAAACTTATTTATTAATAATAAATAATTAATTTCATAATGCTATTGTAATCTTAATAAAATTAAAAATGAATACTTTTATGATTATAATTGCATTATAATCTTCTTATTATTATTTTATTAATTTTATCATAATATAATTTGTGTATAATTAAAAAATTTTAATAACAAAAACAATAATAACCCTAGATTAAATACTTCATTAATTTATCAACATTAATCATTATTTATTTTGGATTACTAATTTATATTATATTTATTAAGATAAAATCATCTTCATAATATTGTTTTCAGTTTAACTTCTTCATCATCATTTTAGCCTTAGTTTTTTCCTTTTCTTTTATTCCAAAATTCTTAACCACAGATGTTGATTGCATTGTTTTATAAAATACAAATGTAATTCTATTTATTTTTAATTTTTAGAATTTATATGAAATATTGTGATTTTTGGGAAGCTTGGCATTATTCTAAAAACACCAGAAGTAGATCAACATGCATAAAAATGATACTAACTAAGTGTCAGACCCAGAAGATTGCGGTGTGATGGCAATTCTAAAAACAAACCACCTAGCATTAGAGCTTGAGGGAGAACCCATTTTCCAGATTTTCGCTAGGGACTGGGTGAACATGCAAAGGTACTACTTGTTGTACAACTTGGAGGTAGGTCTCATGAAACTAGAAATTGGAAAATCAGGGATCACAGTTGAGGAGCAGACGATAGAGTTAATTAGGGAGAGAAGAAACGAAGCCCTGTGGCATACTTAAGAGAGCGGAACGCAGAACACAAACTTAGTTTCATAAGCAGACGTATGGGATGAAATGGTTCTGGAGAACGGGATAGGGAGACAGATGGAGCTACTCTAGGAGGAACAAGAGGAAAAATTCAGTGAGATAGCTGAGGAAGGAAATGTAGTTAAAGACTACCTACACATGCAGCGAGGATACGGAATGGAGCTGGAACTCCACACACGGAAGAGCATAAGATTTCAGAATCAGACTCTAAGTAAGAAGCAAGGGATCAGGGGAAGAGGGAATAAGAGGAATCTAGAGTCAAAGGAAAGGACGGAAAGCAGAATTTGAATGAAGAAGAAGATATAGTAGTCCAAGGACAAAAGGAGTGAAAGCATCAAATGTAAAGAATTACATTTCGCATTATATTGCACTGTTCATTAATTGTGCATTTTATTTTACCTAAGTTATTATCTATCTATCTATCTATTGTGATTTTTTCATTACATTAAATATTGCCTAATGTTTAGAAATCTATGATGCATTCAGTGTAATTATTATGTTTTTGTATTTATTGCTGCTATAGATATTTAATTAATATCACACAAGGTATTGTCTTAAGGAAGAAAATTATAAATTAATCGGTAAATTCTTTATGAATAATTTTTAATTAACTTATTCATTTCATTTATTTAATGCTGCTTATTTATCTTTATATTTTGTAGACTATCTTTGAATGTCTTAGTTAACCTATTGTATTTTTTTGCTCTTTTACTTTACTCTCATTAAATGATTTTGGATAAATCTAGCATTTATTTTAAACAACTATAAAATAAAATTTTGCTTTGAAGTAAATTTTTTATGCACTTTTTAACAAATATATTATTGCCATTACAATTTTAAATTATTTTTAAATTCTTTCATTTATATTTTGTCACGACTAAACTTGATATGCTAATATTTTTATTGAGTAGTTTGAAAACAAACAGATTAAAATTGAATAGTTTGTTAGACTATCTAAACATTATGAATAATTTGTTTCTTCTCTTCACCTTATAAGTAAACTTAAATAATTTAACTCTCATTCTTGAAAACAAATATTAAGAGATTAGCTTTTATATGCTGTTACTCAATTTTATACTTAAATGAAAATTGTATTAAGCGAAGTGATTGCATATATCAATTATATCAAAGAATTATTAAATAAGTAAAATATATTGCGCAAACATTGCAAAATAAAAAAAGAAATCTATTTAATTAAAATAGGAAACCATGAATATTTAGACTTACCTTAAAGGAGAGTCGAGATTTTCATAGCCGGGGAATATTAATGGGGACTTCATAATTATTCAAGAAATAATCACATTTACAACAAAAAATTAGAAAGAAAAGGCAATTTGATACAACAAAACATAATACAAAACAAAATTGACTTATTAAATATGGCTAACAACTTTTCATATGATGAGACTGATTTAAATGAAAATAAATTTATAAATCTCTATATGTCTGCAGTATAACCCCAATATGATCCAAGATGATTGGAATAATTTTTTCTCCACCTAGGATATAATATTATCCTCAAAACTTTTAAAATATAAGAATTTGAAAATACTAACACCCAATAAGTAAGAATGACCATTATAAAACAAATACAGTTAATATTAGGAATATTTAAAAATCTAGAAATCTTACGATAAATGCTAGAATTACAAATAATTAGGTTATGACACAAATATACTACTAAGAGATCCCCTCTTTATAAAATAAAAATTTTCAGCTCCAAAATACCAATGATTTCAAAGAATTTATCAATGAATTTCATTAATAAAATAAGAAGTTAATAGGATCTAAAAACTATGCAAGAGATAAGGATTATATTAATTACACTATAAAGATAATTATAAATTATAAATTTTATTATATATTAAGTTGGGTATGATTTGTTTATTGCGTGAATTTTTGAGGTAAATTTATAACATATATTTGATAAAAATAATCACCTATTAATACTGATTTACACAATCCAAATATACCTGCACAGCTTAGAAAGAATATTTTTAGAACTTATTATTGATAAAATACAAAATATAAGGAATTTATTTGTTCAAATTAATTTACAACTGAATTAAAAATGATATATATAAACATGCAGAAATTAATATAAGTAAAATGCTTAATAATTAGAAGAATAGTTGCTAAAACAATACATGAATAACTAACTGTATTAATATTTTATATTATTTAATTTTTATTGATATCATTTTCCATAAAAGTTCTATTTTAGCGAAGAACTAATAGTGGAAATCACATTAAACAACATGTTATTATGAATGTTTTGACTAAAAAGAATTTAGAGCAGGCCTTCACTAAATAAGGAGAGAATTTCTTATTTTTAGCTTAAATATGCCCTATAAAAAGTATTTGTATAAATATAAAAAGCTTGAACTAAGTAAAATATTTAGTATATTGGTAAATGCGGATGAGTGAAATGTGTATTATGATTATGAATACAAAAAATAGAGTATTACTGACCTTAATATGTATAATGGTTTGGGATCTCCCTGATCCAATTTTGATATAAGCATGAGTAATTATCTTCTGTTTTTATTTACTTTTAAATTAAAATAAATTTCTATAAATTCATAGACAATATTAGTACCTATACAAGGTAAACAAACACCGATACAGTAAAATAGTTAATAACTCAGATGATGAATTCATGAAATAATATAAACTTAGCTGTCAATACACTTACTCATTTAACCACCTGAAATATTTTATTTTTCATCAAAATTTTTTAAAATAATATATCAAGTGAACCATCCTACTTCAGTATTGATGCAAGACACAAAAATCGCCTAGGAAAATAGAAATTTTTATAAATCTGTTTAAAACACATTTACTTATTCCAATATGACTTAGCTAAACTCATCACGATCAAGATGAGGAGGCTCCTAAGAACAAAGTTACTCAGATTCTCCATCCCAGTATAAAACTTGACATAGATTTAAACTTAAAGAAACAATCAAAAATATGACAAAGAATTGGAAAAGACAAGAAAAGTGGTGGAAGATGAAGATTTGGTTTATTTCAGTGGATCACACACTAATACAAAGGCTAGTTCCTTATATATTTGGATGTTTTTATAATGGTGCCTAATTATCTTATTGTGGATACATATTTTTATTATTAATAATATAATATTAATAGAAATATCCAAATAATTGTTCTTGTATATTATGTGAATTATGGGAGAAATAAAAGAAATCAAAATTTATCTCTAATATTAAATACCCCAAACTAGAGGTAATCATTATTAATGTTTAATGTTTATTGAGCATACAATTTCAAACTGTTTGAACAGTGGTTAGTTAGTTAGTTTGATTATTATTATTTATTTTTTTTGTCTACGGAATTTTTCCGGACCTCTAGTATCTGACCTGTATTCAGTAGGTAGAGGGTACTCCTGTGCTCACTAGTTGGGTCGGTGCTACTAATTTCTTTTTTCTTCATCTCGACACTTAGAGATATCAACGAGGATCTTAGCAACTGGGTTATCAACATGGATAGATTTCAAGATTGTTGCGCCTTCATTTGTAACTGTGATAGCTCTCTTAGCTGAAGTTAGTAATACCTAGTAGTGGAACACCTGACTCTTCGTAGCTACCTTAATCTGCACAGTTGAGTTACAGAAGGTTAGTCCAGGGGGCTATGTCCCTCGCATTCTAACTACATCAGACTCCGCACCGATTAGTGCTTCAGGCTCGTCGATCAATAAACATTAAACATTAATAATGAAATAATTGTTCTTAATTAAAAGATTAATGATTTTTAAGTCAATAAAGGGATTGCTAAAATTTTTAAAATTAAATTAAAATGAAAGTAAAAATGTTTAATATTTTATATTTATAATTAATAGTTAACGCCCTGTTCTTAATAAAAGCTAATATCTAGGTTAAGGTATTCCATCTAATATTAAGACATAGAGTTACAAAGTTTATTTATAATTGTTTAATTTAAATTACTTTATATCATTGTATTATATGACAAACCTACATTAATGGATTAATTCCTAATTTTCATAATTCTCTATGGCATGGTAATCTTATATTGAGTACTCTTTGGAAATACTATTGAAATACTTATTTCCTTTTATTACTCTGAAAAAGTGCCTCAAAATCAACATTGATCATAAAGGATAGCAAAACAGCATTTCTGCATTTTACTGATTAAAATCGTGTAGCATTCGTCAATATAGCAAGGTTAATGGAGAGCACCTTCGACTATTTTAAATACTAAAGGTTACATTTTTGGCAACACTTAAGAGGAGTTTGCTTTTTTTTTCTTAGTTGGCAATACTTTTGTGAAATGCCACAAAATTTATTAAAAATATTAAACATACATATGGCAACTCTATCACACTTTAAACTAATTCAGAGGAATGAAAGTATAAAGAAATGTTTAAGATTTCTAAATTTAAGTATACCGACGAATAGCAGAATGAATAAGGCTTAGTCGTAGCAACATCCGTTATTTTTCTCAATTTTTTTTAAGAAATAAACGAAAATTATTAAATACCATTGAGGATGACGACACCATTAGACGAGATGACTGCGAATCATGAGAAAGAAAAATAAAGCATCAGCAATATATTTCAGCTTTTATATAAAAGTATTCTTTTCTTCAAAGAAATTGGGAAGATACTAATAGGAAATCGACTTAGCTTTTTCTCTACAGTTAAAAGAAAATAAACAAACATTTAAGGAAATCAGAATGGGTTAAGCAGAAAATATAACTAAACTAGCTAAAAATAATCATTTAACAATTCCCCGAAAATAAGAAATATGCAATAGCATATTGGGAAATGTAATAAGATATAAAAAAAATAGGAAGATTGCACATAAATCAGCTCTTAGAATTTGCTTGTGCAAGACATTCTATGTTAATATATGCTAGTATTATTCACCATTTATTTTGCAAAAGATAAAATTACAATAATTCTTTCTTTTTAAATAAAAATAATTCAAGTAAAATGAATGAAAGGCTAATTAAAAGCATCAACGAAGATTTTAAAATTCATAAAATGCTTTTGACATAACAGATTGATACCATTTCATACTAAAATTCTCTAAAAATTAATAACAATCAGTATTAGATCAAGAAAGAGAAGTTTTTCAACTAAATGCCATTATGCAATTATGTAATTTATTTTTACTTATTATGACTATTCAAACTTTAGAAAGCGTCCTTAAGAACTCAAATTTATTGCAATATAAGCGAGATGAGAAATATCCAAGTACTTTTATAATATGTCATCTTTAAAGCAAAATAAGCAGAATAACTAGAAAACTAAAGAATAATACAATTAGTTATGTCTATTACTTAAATATGATAATTAAATAATTTACACTATTGCATTTTTATTTATGCATTTTTTATATAATTTTAAATAACTTGTAAAATTCATTATTTAAAGCATCTACATTTATTATTATACGTTTAATGATTTAATTATTAAGCATTTTTTACAAATAAAATTTTGGTGAATAAAATGTAAACTTTATCGGCTTATGATAAAAGAATCTTAAATATAGTGGAAGCCTAGTTTATAGTATCTACAACAAACAAAAAATTTAATTTTTATTTACTGATAAAAATGAAGGTGAAATGATGTTAATTTATCAGAATTAATGGAATGACATAGACAAAATATATATAGTTCAAAAGCCCTTAGATACAATATTTTTAATTATGGTGATCAAATTTAGCAAATGTTGAAAGAAAGTATATTTAAGCTATCGAAAATTGACATGCTTCTTTATGTTTCTAGTTTTCTGTATAATATGCAAACAGGTTCGAAATAAGTCATTGAAAAAGAGAGGCAAATTAATTGTTTAAAGTTATTACTCGCATGATAAAGCAATCAGGAATTAGAGAAACCCTCAAAAATAATGATATTCCATCATAAATAATTATTTTTGTGAAAATAAAGTTAGTTTATAAATTTTATATGTTTAAATTAAATTATAATTAGAAATTCTAAAATATTTGATTTTAATAAAGTTGTAAAGATGAAGGTACTAATTCAAAATGAATAAACTAAAATAAAGCATTATTATAACATTGATTTGTAAATTATAAGAATATTAAAATAGATATGTTATTTAGAGAGTTAATTTAAGAATACAAACTGAGTAAAAATAAAGTTTTAGATAAATATTTTCAATTTTATTATTTAAATAATATAGCTACAGCTTATCTCATTTTTAGATATCAAAACAATTTTTATAAATATTCAAATTTTTACTAAACTATTGCTCTTTATGATATTTCTTTATTTACCTATTCTATACTTGCATTTGAATTCTTTAGTGGGTTATCAATATCTCATATGTAATTGTTAACAGTACGGTAATAAGCAATTAAATTTTGCCTCTTTAAATGCCTCACTATCATTCTCTGTGAGTTACACTCATTAATTATTGTATATAATTATTGATAAGATATAATAAATGGAAGCTTTTTATAAATAGAAAATAGTCATTAATCCAACACTTATAGATTTAATAAAAGATTCATTTTAATTTAGTTGTATTTAATATTTAAGAAACAAGCAGGCTTATATAATTTATTTAATAAAATTGCAACTAAGCAAAAACATATGATAAATAAAGCACTTTACTTAAATTAATATGCATTCAATGGCTATATTGAAATCAAATACAAAGTGAATCTACAAATAAAATATTCGAATATAGCATGGTGTAAATGTTTAAGCTTTAAAAATAATTTAAATCATATTTTCTTTTATATTGTTTATCTAAGTAATACGATGAAGTCCAACTGCAATTATTATCGAGTATAAATAATAAAATTACATTTAAGTTTATATAATCTATAAAGATTCTGTTCTATTTCGAATGGAATTTTGTTTTATAAATTATTGATGTGTCTCTTTGTCAGAATTTTAATAATAAATAAGCATTAAAGTAAAATAGAAATATTAAAATTTGCCCCAAAATATAATTTTATTGTACTTACTGAATTTTAAATTGGCGAATTTCATTTTTATTGAATTTATCGAACTTAAACTGATACACAAAACTTATAAGTAATAGAATTATACTTGAAGGAAATAAGCAATTTTAAAGAAGAAAAGAATTGCTCTATTTTTGTTATGAAAATCTTAAAAATCACTCATTTTGACAAATTCATAAAGCTATTGATAATTAAATATAGGTTTCCATTTAAGAAAGAATTATTAATTAAAATTTATATTTTTCATCTTATTATCTTTAATAATTAGCATGTTGATATATTTTTTAAATGAAAATATTTAAACTCTTTAATAAATCGAGGATTCTTGCGAAAACAATTCTTCAAATAAAATGAAAATAGATTGACAAAAAATCGTAAAAATTTATTAAGTTGTTCATACACTTCGAAAAATGGCTCTATTATCGTTTCTATTTATATTAAAATTGAATGATATTTTTAACGTGAATCTTTAATTTTATTCATAATTTATCATGATTAGTTTTCTACTGTTACTTAGTATTAACTGTTAAAAGTTGTATTTATCACATTTTCCCTTTAAAAAGTTATACCAAACAAATATGAACTATCAGTAATTAATTATTTTTATTTTAGTGTGTTAACTTAAGCAATTAGAAACATCTTCACTCCCTATTATTGAATTATTTTTATATTTAATGGGCATAAAATCTAAAATCAAATTTATATTATACATTTTAAGCGGCATTTTCTAATTAAACTTCTATTATATATTTGTATTTCTTCCATTTTAAATAACTGAGTCTTAATGGTATTTTCATTACTTGTGAAGCGATTGAAAATAATGGCTTCTACAAATGTGATCCTGAAAAGTAAAGCAGTAAGGTATTTATAAATTTTAAAGGATACTTTTATTGAAATATGTAAACCTTTTCAATATTTTTAATTCTAACAGTATTTTATTATATTATTTCATATTTCATAGAAATATTAAAATTATCAGAAGGAGGAAAATTAATTTCATGAAAATAATATAAAAATAATTGAAAAAAAACTAAAAATTATGTCAACAAATTGCAATTTAGTTATCTACACAGAGTATTTTTAAGAGAATTTATTTAGTTATATTACCAATTAAAATTATTATAGAATATAGTTTTAAAATGATTTTGTTGGAAAATCTCAATGTTATGCTAATGATGAGTATAAATGTCAAATCTAAATATGAATAATGAACATATACAATTTATAAATGCTTTAAGAGAATCAAAGTATCTTCTTGAGGAAACTTAAAGCTGTTAAGATTAATTGAAAGATATCATAATTAAATTGGATAATTATACTAGGATAAAGTGGATTAATTGTGATATTATAAGACAGAAATATAAGGCAACAACAATTACATTAACTATAAAATAATAAGATATAGTGGCAATTTTATAGAATAATAAATAAGTAAGAAGTAACGATCAATGCCCAAATAAAATTAAATAGTTATAACCAAATTTAAGGCAAGAGATTCTAAACCAATAACAACTGTAGGATGGGGTAAAGTTCAATCCAGGCTGCTTCAGCTACTTTCTGAGATGACTTTACTTTTGCTGCCAGGTCATTGATCTGAGATAGTATAGATAAAATTCATATTCTTATTATTTAGTTTAAGAAAAGTTGGGAAAATTTAAATAAACAAGATAATGTATAGTTGGCGTTACAGTCGGAATGATTAAGAACTGCTATAGTTAAAAAAACGAAGGATAAAAACAAGCAGTATGAAGCAACTCTAAGCTGAGATACAAAGTTATAGTCTTCAAACTTTTATCTCAAGGAAAATGTTGTGGAATTGTCATGGGAACTAATAGAATTAAATGAAGCTTCTCTTCTTAAAAATCAATGTGCAGTTAGTAGTATTTAAATAACAAATAAGTAAATAATTATGGATATGGAACAAATGATCATGATAATAATATGATAAAAAATTCTAAAAAAATGATAAATCAGATATAACCCCTATGAAAATATTGAATCTTCTAAGATGGTCCAGGGTATTTTTTTTTGTGGCACCTTTAAATATCTTATTAATAAAGATGGCAAAATTGATAATAAAATAATTATCAATAATTACTTTTAAATATTAATATTTATTATATTTAAAATTAGAAATTAGTTATTTTCCGCAAACATTTTATTCCTTCTTTTTAACGATTTACTATTTTACTGCAAAATTAAATTAATTGGGAGTCTGATTGGCTATTTATAGTTTTCAATTATAATCCCAAGATAGATTGCACAAATATAACATATGGGATTCTTACTCTATCTCTATATGGAATAATAATAAAATAACTAAAGTTTATAAATATTTTAAGATGCCCAGTTTCAGTTGTTCTGTGTCTCCCTTTATATTAATTTTCCTTTTAAAAATATTTCATATTAATATATGAATGAATAAGGAGTATACAAATATCTTTATAAAACCAAATATTTAATAACCATATTATTAATGATTAAAATGACTACAATTTATTTTTGTATTTTATGATTTAAAGATAAATTATTAAGAATTCATTATAGTATATATAAATATATTTTACACATCTAAATGATATATAATATTTACCTTTATTTGATTGTTATTTAAAATAACAATTTTGTAATTTGCTTATTTTAACAAAAAAACTAGCATTTAGTAGTTGGGGTAACAACAAATTTTGTATAAATTAGTGCTATGAAAATAATTTATATGATTTTACTGATAAATTAATGGTTGCATTAATCATATAGAGAGCTTTTGAATTTAAAAAAATAAATTTCAGAACTCAAAAATTTCGTTATAGTTAAATGAAAATTCATATTCGACTTTTAGATTTCGCAATCTTTTGAAAGTTCGAATAATTCAATTGAGTCACTATTTTTTGTCAAAACTTTATTAGCATTTAATTAACCCTAGTTAAATTTTGATATTCAATGCAGTCTTTTAGGTTTTATATGCGCAATACTCCAATACTCAAAAATGCGATTTCATTAAATTAAAATTCAAAGTTTCAGTCTTTAATCTAATAAAATCTTTAAATTGCTATTACACGTCCTTTCATAAATAGAACTAAAGTATGTTTTTTATTGAGTTTATCATTAATTAATGAAGGTATATATTTATCTGATTATTTCTATTATTTAAAGGATTATTTACATTAATTTTTTAAATATTGCGATTTTAATTTAGGTTAAGAAGTTTTCGCTTGCTATTAATGAATGGAGAATAGTACAAACTTTACCTCAAATTACAATAGACTTTCACTTTTAAGTAATGCTTAAATTTCTAAATCTATGCATTAAAAATATGAAGATAAATGTGATTGTAATAAGTAAAAGAATATGAAAAAATACATGAATAAATTATTATAATGCAGATTATTTAATTATATTAATACTCTTTCTTTTATATTTTAAATCTACTGGAATATTTAAGTATCTGCATTTTAGAGACATTAGTTTAGAAAAAATTATGTATTTTGAAAATTGATGCCGTGTTTAATGTCTATTTATCTTAGTATCGTTATCCTTTCTTAATAATCTTGGAATTTGAGCGTCGAGCTATTGTCAAGTTTCTCTTAAATGCAGCTTAACATCTCCTTCACATGATAGTAAAAGAAGGTGCATACAATCTATCTAATTGGTTGGTTCATTCCTGTTATTGTTGAGAATTTTGCTTATTCTCTGCATAATTGCGTGATTTATGGTATAGCTTTCTTTTGCTATGGATTTTGAGACCTATCATTTTTATTGTTGATAAAACTCCCTTTTATTATGGTGAGGTCAGTATGTTTCGGATGTGACTATATATCATGTCGTGACCATAATCAAGTCAACCACTTTATGGACTGCAGTTTTATTCACTTTCTTCCAAGCAATGATAATGAGCAGCTTATTAATTACAATAGATCTCAGGTATTCAAATATTTCAGTATTGTAAACGAAAAGCCACATAAACTGAGGAATAATGGACTACTAGCTGCACCACATGATTCTCCAAGGAAAGAGCAAGGGAGATGGATTCTCCTACTCAGATAAGTTTTCAAGATCGAGAGATAAGCAAGAGTCTTTGATTCGTGGCCATACTATGATTATTTAGCCAAGCTAATTTCATGTGTTTTTTTGAAGTTGTTTTTTTATTATAAAATGAATCATTGAATGCTGCTGAAGCTTTCCTCTGATATCTGCTTTGATACCGTCCTGGATGAAGTTGAGGTGAATAGGTGAATTTCGATTAATTTGAACTGACTTTTGAATGAAACTTATTACTTTCCAACAGTTTAGCTCATGATTCCTTACACACACCCTTCATTCTTCCCCAAACTTGGTTTTCTTTTCTTCCATTTGCGTTCATTTTAATCTAGTGCTTCAAATGCTCCGCTATAATTTCTCCTCGCAAAGGGTGGCACACTCATGATTTATTTTACTGATTTAAGTGAGCACAGCAGTGAATAGTAAACTTTCGTTCACTATTCTCATTCAGATCTTCCTCTTATGCTTACAACCTAAGGCAAAACTGGATTGCCTCATCTTGTTGTTCATCTTTTAATGCTGCAAAATCACTTGAAATAATCAACCATCATCCAATTCACTTAAAAAAGAGTCTCAAGTATTTTTGAATATGCAAAAGAATTGTCAACATATAATTGGCTCTGAGTATTACAAGAGTGCTAAATAATGTTTTTGGTTTTATGATGCTTACTATTTTAAAAGGCCCATCGCATATTCTCTAACTTACTCTCGTTTTTGGTATCCTATGTTTGTGAATAGCTGGGATAATATATTTAAATCATAATTTACTGACTGTTATATAAAATTTAATAATAATTTGTAAAAAAAAGGATTCTAGTATTGACATATTGATTTTTGTTAGTTCTATTTAGATTTATATAATACTTAAAATAATTGTAGTAGATCCCTTAATTATGTTAATAAGTTAATTATATTCACAAAAATATCTTAAAATAGGTGCAAAGAATAATGTTCTTTTTATACAATGAATATAATATTAGTTTAATAATTGATATTAATCTTCTTATCATAATATAATTTTGTTTTATGCTTAAATACATAAGATGATTTTTATTATATTAAAAACTATATATATACATTATCACCTTTATAAAGAAGGTAACGCATTGCCTAATTTTTAATGTAGGTAACAGGTTTTGAAAATTATTATAACTTTTAAATATTAAAGATGAATTAAATCTTAATCAAATTATTAAAGATGGAATCTATTACTTGTATGACATTAAGAATTTATAAATTTTTATTTTAATATCTTATAAATATTGTAAAGTATATTTCTCTCCTTTAAAGAAGAAGGTAATTAAATTTATTAACTCGTTTAATTTATCATATAGAATAAAATACGAAATCAGAAAGAATACCTTCTATTATTCCTGAAGGATATAATCAATATTTACCTCAAGGAAGTCAATCAATTTGTGAAAATTTTACTTCAGTCATGAATATTTTTAAAAAAATTGAACTAGAAAATTATTTTATCTAGAGCAATGACAAGCATTAATATTACAATAAATATATAAATTATGTCTAGAAATAATAAAGTAAGATAAAATTTCTTTTTAGAAGTGATTCCAATTTTTCTTATTTTTTAGTATTATTTATTTTTTTTAAATGTAAATTAATCAGTAGGGAAGTAATTATATTATTTATAGTTACTTAAAATAATCATAGCTTCCTTAATAATACAAAGCATATAATCATTTAAATGCACAATTAATAAAAACATTTAATTAGTATTTAGTTGAAACAAAATAGATAGCTTATAATTTTATAAAAGATAAGAAAAGTTTATAAATTTGATGTGAAACTATAAATTCATTTATAATACTTAAAATAATTTTGAAATCATTTACAATGACCTTTTTTGTATCAGAAAACGCTTGATTAAAAAATATTAAAAAATATTAGTACAACCAATTATATAATTTTGCTCTCTGTTATTAAAAATTTTAGCTATAATTTTAAAGATATTTGGAATTTTATTTAATCATTAATAAATAAAAAAAAACTTATGATTAGTCAATAACAATAAAATTGGCTTCGAAGCATTTTTATCTCAAAGAATATCAACCTCGACTATTTATAATAAATATAAAATGTTATATTATATTTTAATGAAAATAGTTTCTCTTAATGAATTTATTTTAGTATTCTCAACATCTTTATATCGTACATGAATGCAATCTGTAATTAATAAATTGGTTTAATTATTAGTTTAGAACTCATTTTATTTCCAGAAATCTTCATTAAGTACGTTTTATTAAATTGTAAAACATTTTTCATGAATTTCTAGAATAGATTATTATCAAACGATATTAAAAACATATTAATTAAATCAAACTAGAAACTATTATCAGTCAATATTTCTTTAAACTTGAAAATTCCTAATCAAACAATTAATTAAGTCAAATAAAATTATTTATGTTTATTATTAAATATTCTATATGAATTATGTGAACTTTAGTTTATTTAAAATAACTCGCGTATTTATAGTAACATACTGTTTAATAAAACCAATTACTCAAACACAATACTTTCATGCTATTTCCATCGTCTCCTACTTTTATTAAATCTTGCCAAATCTTATGAATTTATTCCTTACAGGCCCTACTTTTTGTATGATGTTATATTTCTTTCTTTAGCTTCATTGAATGCCTTACTATAAATCTTTAACCTATAAGGTCATTGTATTCATGACTAAGATTTATAAGCATTTTATATAGTAATGCACGCGATACGGAGAATCATCAAGCACAATAGAAAGTTTGAATAAAAAGTAAAATTATCTAGTAATATGATGGTTGCATTGCTCTCTTCTTGCAACTAAAATACCACCTATATTAAATCAATCTATAATTCTTACTGTCTTTCTTGAAAAAAGCCAAAATATTACTATTAAGCAGAATTTTTAAGAAAACTGTATCATGTTTCTATGTCACTGCTTTTTTTGTCCATATAAAACTTAAAGCAAACTTTAGCTTAATTAAAGAATACCTAAAAGTTTTCTAATATAAGTGAAGAACCCTGAGTTGAGTACTTACATTTATTATTTAAATTCATGAGATTAGTTAGTTAATTTATACTGATCTCCATGAATCTTTTTAATATTCTAAACTTTATGTTATTTAAAAAATACTTTTAGTCATTAAACAATACTTTATATTAAATTATGATAAAAATCTAGAAATAAGAGAGATTCAGAATAATTATTTATAAATTTATAAACTCACTTAAGCATGTTAATATCTTTTATCTCTAACTTTTGATGTAAATATGTATACCTCATCTTTCTACCCCGCTATTTGTTACCAAGGCTAGAATTTTCCGGATATTGTTACCAATAAATTATTTTTTTTACTTTACAGCCACGCGCAAACCTACTTGTCACTTACTTGCTAATAGCAATTCTATTTGAGAATAACAATTGCTTTTTTTTGAATAATTTATAGCCACGATTGAAGGATCCTATTGATGTCAAACACTACTCAACACATACACATGCTAATTACGAAGTGGATCTCATTTTTTATAAAAATAAACAAATTAATAAATAGCTTTGTCTTATTTACTAGTAGGAAAGAATTATAAAAGTTGACAGAGAAGCTCCTCTAATCTCTATCCTTTCGCAGGACATTTTATAACATATTATGGTTATCTTTTATTGACTAATTAAAGTTCACTTATTAATTATAGATTATTTACAATTTTCATTAAACTAGATACTAAAGATATTAAGCTTTAAAAACTATATTCAATCATTATATTGAAAATCTTTTTGTAATGCAATAAGAAATGATAATAGCCTAATAAAGACAGTAATTGAATTATATTTATCAAAATATTTAATTGTTTTTTTTATTAATTATTTTAAAAATTTAATTATTATTGATTAAAATTTTAATTACTTAAATGAATTTTTGGATTGTTTTTCAAGACTAAATAAATAAAGAAATTAATCAAAGAATACAATTTAATCTATAATTTACAAATAATCATTTTACTCTGATCTAACAAATTCTGTATCTATGAAAACAAAGACATGAAATAAATATGTAGAGAGTTAAAAATATTATAAAAATAATTAATATCAATTATTTATATCCATATTTAAAGTTTACCAGTATTCATAAATTAAAATTGCTGCAAAAGAAACAATTAATTGATTTTCTTAAAATTCTTTTTTATAATAATCTTATTGTTACTTATATAGAAAATATTAATAATAATAAGCAATATTAAGTGAGTATAATCAAAATGAGGAGATCGTTATAAAGAAATCAAAAATGTAATGAATTAAGATTATGATCATATTAGAGTATACTGATGTTTTTCAACTGTAGAGATTATGAATTAAGATTAACTATTTTAATTATCAACTTTATATTTTTAATCAAACGTGGAGAATTTTAATTCTTTATTTTTTCACTTTTCCTGATTAGTTTGTATTTTAGCGCAGTCTCAGCGATGTATCTGTAGTAGTCTCCAACTTTTTTCTTATATTTTTCTTAGATGTCTTCACTATATCTTCAGGGTATCTTCAATCAAAACCCCAAAACAATTTCAGTAGTTTGATTGAGTTTTTGATTGATAAAAGTAGACTATTAGTGCATACTTTATTAGGGTTTTAATAGGGTTTATGTAGTGGTTTAATGTTTAAATATTAGTATTTTACGTGAGTATAACAAGCGAATTTTTAAAATATTTCACACAAACATAAGCTTGCAGTCATGTGGCAGTTCTCTGAATTTTATCTTTCTAAGATGATGTTTGATTGTTTCTATTGTTTATTAATTCTCTTAGCTTGGCTTGATAATAGTTCAGTATCCAAGTTCTCTGAGACCTCCATTTATTTTATTTATATCGAAATATTGATTGATTCTCTGCTTAGAATCTCTCTCACCCCTGCAGCTAAAGTAATCGTTTCTTGGCATGTCGCTCTCTATTATTATTACTGCAAGAGCCCAGATATCCCATTAAGTGTCTCCATCTCTCCAATCCTCTCTCTCTGGGAAATATCCAGGAGTGCCGTATACATTTCCTTATGCAGAGGCTTGCACTCTTTGAGCTCTGTTGAAGTCAATAATATAAACTCTAAGAGGCTAAAAGTACATCATGATGTTCTCTGGCTTTAAGTCTCTATGAACATAACCTAGCTTGTGAAGCTCTTCTATCCCTTCAACTATCTGCTATACTATCTAGCTAATTTATCTCTAACATCTATTGTCAGATAAGAATTCTCTGTATAGTCATTTCAAGTAAAGGAAGCTACATGATCTTTACCAAGTAAAATAGCATTAATCTAGATGATATGCCTACACTCATTTAACTTTGCCTTTTAAAGAGCATAATATTCATTAGCAAATTCCATTTGGAACTTGTCATCAGCAAGGAAGTAATTGAAAGAATATATCTTATAAGCATATTAGTCATCTGTAATGACTCTCTTCTCTATTATTTCTTCAAGAGTGAGGTAGCTCTCTAGGCAAGAATCTAAATCAATAATTTTTAATATGGGAATCTTCATTCCCTCTATTTTAACCATAATTTTATTGATCTCAGAGACTGGAAAGTTCTTGACTGCTTTCTTAATTTTAACTTACTTCTACACTTCAACTCGAAGAGACTCCTCTGGGTTTCTTGATCTTCTCTTTTAGAGGAATCTATTTCCTGTAGGTTCCTGAATAAAGACAAAACTTTAATTGTGCTTTTTCTTTAAGTGCACTTTGAGGTCCTCTTGTATGAGAATATGGCTTTTCACAGAACTCACAGACATACTTCCCATCTTTCTTTTATTGTTGAGATATAATCTTGGCATATCGTTGTGTATATCTCTCAAGTGTCTCTTATAAGTTGACTTGTAAGGGAAAACTTTATTGCATTTTCTGCATTAATAATCAACTTTGGCTGGTATTTATTAATGCTCTATAGCTGGTTGTTTAACCTCCTCCTCAATTTGCAAAGCTTCTTTGATGACCTCCTACTTAACTCATATTTAAATCTCAAAGCTAGACTGGTCAAAGTTGTCATAAGTAGGCTCCCACTGAGTACAAGCGTCTCT
>ARYC01007829.1:0-17408 GCA_000711775.1 Oxytricha trifallax
TCTAATTTTCCTTGAACATATTTTAGTATTTTCATGTCATTATTAACTCGCTTTTTTTATTCCTGAGTTCACTATTACTTTCTCAGTTAATTTGCTTAAGTAGAGTTCACCACAAAAGGTATTGTAAATGGTAAATATTAGAAAATTTGACAAGATGTATAAAATTAATCAAGTGTAAAAGTATTATTATAATTATTAATTTATAAATCATTTTATTTATGAGATAACTCTAAAAAATATTAATTTTGAGTTAGCAAATATTGTACATTAACTATCTATTATATTAAGATTATTTACATTTTATTCAATGTTTTAATATATTTTTTTATTTTTATTATTAATCCAATCAGTATTTCTAATATGATTGAGTCGATTTCTAGTAAATATGATTAATAATTGGTATTTTAAAGTTAAAAAATATAAATTAAACAAGAGTTCATATTTAATATATTATAATTATAACAAGCATAACTATATTTAAATATAAATAAAATATTATATTATATACTGCTATTTTTGATTATTTGCTCATTCTCCGGTAAATCTTAGTAATTTTACAAATTGCTAATTTTTGGATGTATGTCTTCTTAGTTTTTGCTTGAAATAATTAAACTATTTTCTTTTTTATATTGGAAGATTTACTTTAGTTTATCGATTCTGTGATTTTCGTCTTCATTCTATTCAGATATTTTCTGCTTTCTCCAGCATTTTCTCGTCGAAGCTATCTTAGCCAATGATTTTATTAAAATTGTATTCCGTTATGGTTTTATCTACATCCTCTTCTTTGCAAAAGCTTTGCTATATCAATTCATCCTCCATTACAGCATCTTCTTACTTTTTTAGTCTATTCAACTTGTAGGACCTTTTCATCGCTAATCTATCGTCCCATAATTTGTTGTTTCTGTTTTACTTTTTTGTAAACCTTTTCACATGGTAGAAAAGCCCTAGAAATCGTCACATCCCAGGCAATTTTTTATGTCTCTGATTGCTAATTTCATTGATTTTTCGCATCCTAGTAAACGCTGTTGATGCCTGCTATGTTATTCATAACAGTCCATTAAGGTGGTTATTGGTACCAATTAATTTTTTATTTTCAAAGATTGTCTTATCGACTATTCTAAATTTTGTGATTCTAATTTCTACCTTTCGCCATGAAGATTTTCAAATTTGCTCCTTAAAGTATGTTATTATATTTTTTTTAAGTAAAACAAATAAATTAAACACAGAATGTGTACTCCCCAAGCAAACATAAAACTCTACATTAGGAATATTACAGACTAATGCAACACGCACCAACTAGCAGAAGCCATTATCTAATCATAAAAGGAATGGAAAATGAATGGGGTCTAAAACTTCTAGACGACATAAAGCTAATAATCAAAAGGTTCCTTAGAGTTAACTCCACAAAAGTTAGTAACCTCGAATACGAATTATTTCACTAAGCTTACCAACCCTAAAACTAAGCACCACACATATTACTATGGGTCTCCTTCACTACTCAATTCATAAGAATGATGAACGTTAACAATAAGTTTCACTCTAGGAATTAAAATTTAGAGAGAAACTCTAACATAACAAGTAAATCATAGATAGCTGAAGATGACCAACCAGCTCCAATGCCAACCAAAAATGAAAACTTGACCTTAGTCAAGTAATAACTATAAAGATGGCCATGGGACACTGATTCATCATACTAAAGGAGACTAGATTTCGCAGAATCGACCTATATAGAAAACTAGAGACACATCCATGATGATATAAACATCTATGACCATGAAGTTAATGATGAGCTGTAAATATACCACAACTATGAAAGAGAATCTAGCAACAGTGATTCAGACAACACTTACGCTGAGACTGAAAGTCTCAGCGACTGCTCATCCTCCTCCTAGGAATATTCCATTATCCCCTAAGATACGCCAAAGTATTAATACGCATTTGGAGAATATAATATGTCACGACCAACCAATACTATTAAATTATAAAAATTAAAATTAATAAAGTTGGATCCTCCTATTAAATAATAAATTAATTAAATAAATTAATAGAAGTAATAAACAACTACATAGATAGAATACGTGGGAAATGTCTTCACTAAAGACCAAGTGGATAAAAGATTCGAAGAGAGAGAAACAGTTATCTCAGTTCAGATAAAGACTGTCACAACAAGACTATTTAAAGCACTCTCTTAATCTAAAGCAATGATTGAAAACATCAATCTACACATCAATGATATTGCTCGACTAGTCGACATAACTAATGATGTTAAAAAAATAGCAGGGCAACAAGCCTCAGATGAACTGCAACATCAGATAAAATGTCTAGCAAAACTAATAGTTAAAAACTAGAATAAATCATCAGGATGAATTAAGATGATATAACTAGAAGAATTTCCAATGATGAATGCTGTAAGACTCAGCCTCAAAGTACTCTAAAAATAATCATCTATCATTAGATTTGACCTAGTACAAATGATTACTACTGCTGCTCTCAAATTCTAAATTTAAGCCAAATCAGTCATGTTCTCTATCAGAATGACAAATCTCGACAACTAATTCTTCACTAAGCCGAACGCATAAGGCAAATGGAAGTTCAAAACAGAAAACCGAGAAGAGGAAAGAACCAAGGCAATCCTAGAAGAAAGAAAAGAGCACAGTCAAGAAAGGAAGAAAACAAAACAAATAAAGAGGGAGGAGATGAAAGGATACAAAATCCTATTTGAAAAGGGCTTGACCCTTATTTAATATTGTTATAGTCGGGGGGTCTTCGAACCCTCAAGAATGACTTAATTATTATTTATTATTATTATTATATTATTTCTCAGTCAGTAATTTTAAGTCTCTCTCTTGAAATTTTACTTTTAATCTTACTCACAGTAATTTTAGTTATTTGGGGTCTGTCACCCTAAGTTAGTATTATTCTTATTGCACAGTTTCCTGCTGGAGATTATTTGGTCAAGTTGGTTGCCTCTTTAGTGAGTCTCCACTCCTTTTGGTACTGATTCTTTAAGACTTTCTTTTTCTAAATCGCCTGTTGGATTCATTCATACGGAAGTTGAAGTCACTCATTACTATTATTCTATGTTTATCACGTTTCAGTTTTATAATTCTAATTATGGACATTAATCTATTTTTAGTTCCTTTTATTAATCAATATAATATGTGGTATGTATAATGTCATCATGAGCAACGGGTAACCCTCTACATTTAAAATGTTCCAAATTATGTATTATCTCAATTTCTTCACTGTTTTCAACTTAAATTTCCTGTTATTTAGGTTAGAGCCTCTCTATATCTGACTAGTTGTGTTTGCGTTATATTTCTACTATTGATTCATATGATTCTCCATATAATCGTTTCAATCAGAATAATGAAGTTCAGTATATTGTCCTTTATTTCTCTCAAAATTTAGTCTTGCTTCAATTTAGAATTCCACCTCCTCAAATTTTGCAAGCAAATCTTTATTTCAATTCACTTCTCTGCTAATTATTTGTTGTTGTTTATAATTTATTTTTCTCCTTTTGCTTTGTTGGTTCTCAGCAAAGCTATTATTTCTTTTAACCCGTCTCTCAGCATCTTTCACCGGCTGCTTAAAGTAAAGCTAACAATTGTTTTTATTCTGTGATAGAAAATTTATTCAAATTTCTATTACTATTATTATTATTGATCTCATGTACATTAAGGTACTTCTGGATTTGATTAGATTGGGTCTTTTTGAATATTTAAAGTAGTCTTGGATTACTATCTGATATTATCTTTTGATTCGTCATTGTTTTCCCAATGCACGGATAGTCATCTTTTTTCTAAGTTCTAATATGCTTTTCCTTTCATCTTGTTCCCGCTGTTTTAATTCAATCAATTTTTGAATTTTACTTTATATTTTATTATTTTTAATTATTATTTTTTTAAATATTATGTAATTTTCATCTTTATTAATTCAATAGTATGTCAAATATATTTTTATTTTACTTACTAATTTATTAATTTCTATATATATTTGATGTTTTTATGAGCATCATCATTATGTTTTCTCAATAGACTCATTATTTTTAATTAAAGTAAAATTCTCTTTTATTAAATCTAAATTTTACTGTCGTTTAAAAATTTAAGTACTATCTTTATCATATTAAATTAATATCTATTAATAAATTATATTTAATAACTTTATAATTATTGATTATTTAATAAAAATACATATTACTAATTAATTTATACTCATTTAATGTAGTTTGTTATCAAGTGCTTAAAATTAATTTTATTAAGTACAGTTATCAAGCGGTGCTTCAGTTACTACTCCAGCATAGCAAGTAGATCTCGAGTATCTTGCCATATTCACGATTCTCCTCATCTTCTTCGATCAAGTTCTCATTTTCTATCTGCTTATGTTTTCCAATCTCTTGCTGCTGACCTTCTATATCATGCTGACTGCTGTCTTCATCGTCGCAAGAAAAGATCTCTACTTCTTGGTTGCGTCTAGAGCATGCATCAGCTTAGATGTTCAAGTTAGGGTTGTCTTTAAACTGTGGTTTCTACTCACTGATAAATTTCTAGAATCTAGTTTGATCCTTGGAATACATGAGGAGAGAATAGTAGACTGAGACATGATTTCCCGAAAGTCGTTATAGTAAGTGATTTTATCGTAGATGGCGTCGCTGATAGCTTCTGCATCAATGATATCAGGCTTACTATAAGTTTGCCCTTGCCTAAAGATGCTTGCTTATGCTTGTGGCTTGAATAAGATCCTTCTCATATTTGATTTAGAGCCATTTGCTTGTTTCAAAGATTAATAATTTTGTTAAGAATAAAATCTAATAGGGCAATTTAGTTTTAATATACAGGATTTTGACTTTAATTAGTCTTCTAATACTAAAAGATAAATAACTTTGAGGGTCAGCGTTGCAGATGAATTACTAGATAAATGTTTCACTAGGACCTGCATGTATAGTCATTCCAGCGCCCATTAAAATTTGTACAACCTTCTAGTTGAACTCATTAAGAATTATTCCTTAGATTCATAGAATCCTTATTGAATGTATTTAATCAGCAGAGACTCACTCACTATTATTCATAGTATTGAGTTGAAATAGAGTTCATTGTGATTTTTAGTTATGACTGCTATAATCTATCTGGTTGATTATAAAGGTAACGTGATTTAATTTTAATCATGCATTAGTTATCATTGAAAAATTATTGTTGATAAAAGAATAGTTTTGCATTATTAATCATCAATGGTAACTGTAATGGATAAATTTTTTTAGTTTTTTTTATTATGTTGAATGGTCTTTGATTCCAATTTTGGCACTATTTACTAGGGAATGTGATTGATTGATGTTGGAGACGCTTTTTGCATATTAGTAGTTGAGAGTTGATGATAGAGCTGATCCAATTAATTTTGCTATCACTACGATTCTTGCTGTTATTATTGCAACGACTCCCAAATACATATTCATGCTCAACTCCTATGAATAAACTTTAGCTGTTCCTGGTTATATAAATTTAAATTAATATATAAATATCGATTTCAATTAAAAATATATATATTTAAGGGTTTTGTCAAAAATCACATTATGAAACTTGCTCTTGAGAGTTTGGAGTAATATAAAGAGAAGTTTGTTGCTATTTTTAATCTATTTTATTAATTTCTAGATTTAAAGGTTTACATTTTTTTCCTCCGAGTATCTTGGTTTTGGTTGGAGTAAACTAATGATTAATAACTATATTGTAGCTATTTGATTTATAACTATTAAGATCCATTAAGCACTTTTCTATGAATATAGGATTCCATTAATACTAAAATACAGTATATAAGGAGCCATATATAGTTATTTAACACAAATTCTATCGATTCTTTGGCATTTATCTTTTATGGTTTAAATTGAAGAATTTAACTGTCTTTTGAGTGAATTCCTTTTGCTCCTTACTACTGAGCAGATGGATATTTGCTACAGACTGCCTATTTCTTATTTCAGAAATTTTAAGGAATCATCTATTGTTAATTAACCCACAGTTTCTATAAATTAATCAATAATCTATATTATAATATTCATAATGATATATTAAGCTGTTATTTACATTTATTCTATAGTTCCCAAAATTCGCTAAATACTTTTGGTATTATATTAATTTAAAAATAAATTATTAATATTAAGAGAATTAAAACAAATAATCTAAGTTTCTAGCTATAAATATGATGATAAAAAAGCTTAGTTTTTACCATGTTTTATTGGATTATAATATATATGGTATCAGCAATTTATAATTAAAAAATCTATGTTATCATATATTAATTTTTGCAGATTAATAAGAACTAATAGAGAAAGCCACTATTAATATACTATATTATTTATTGATTAAAGCTATGATCAAAACGATAATGATTAATTAAAATACTTATAATAAATTGTTAAATTCTTACAAAGTTACAATTTACATATTACTTTAATAATTCTTGTCCTTATAATTGAATAACATCAATTGTTATTTTAATAAGTTTCAAGGCCTATATAAATCATTCATTTAAACAGTAATATTAGACAAAAAATATTTTCGATTATATAACACAATAACAAACATATTATTATTTGAGTTAGACAATTGTTATTATGAATAAAACAAATTTATCAATCTACTAAGAAATAATCAGGAATAGAGAATTTATGAAAATTATAAGTTAATATTTTTTAGTAGTGGGGATGCTTCCTTATGCTAAATAAACCATAAATTTTGATGATTTTTTTACTCAGCTTGCAGTAAAATAAGCCAAATTATACTATAAATGATTGCTGTTTGAAAAACTCTCTCAATATTTATCATATAATATCTCCTTTATTAAATATATTTATATATTAAATTTTGTATCGATCAAATTGATATCAATTGATACGAAAATAAAGTATTTATAAAGAATAAACAACATAGAATGATGAATAGATAGTTAGAGGATAATTAAATTACTTACATACAACTAAAAATACAATAGTTATGAAACTAATTTACAATAATGGTCAACAAGCGTATATAAAACAATTAGGCATAGAGTAAAGAACAAAATTGGATTGTTCTTTGTACGAACAATATAATCTATGGATCAATTGGAGGAAACTAAAGAAGTAAAGATGATTAGGATATAGGCATAATTAAAACTAATGAATCAATTTAACGTAAACTGACTGTCTTGAAGAAGCTAATAAAAATAGTAGAAATAGAGCTATTATGACCCACACTTCAATAATAATATCGATTGATATAATTCTAAAATTAGATATTCAATTGTTTAACATTACTAGCCATCTCTTTCTTATAAATACAAAAACATAAACAAAGGAAGTGGGTGCTAAACATGATAATAATTAATAATAATTGCATATATTAATAAGAGAAAAGTGTAGAGAAAAAAAAATTTATAATGAGAATAATTTCTTTTTCACAATAATTATTTATAAATAACATATAATTGCTTAAGTATGTATGTAAAATGGCTATATTGAATTGATCATTTATTGTGGTGCTTCTAAAGCTCATTAAAAAATCATAAATCTTAATTACGGTTTGAGTTTTGCGCCTACATTTCTGATAATCTAGTCTTCATACCTGTATAATTGATATTCTATTAATTAAGCAGCATTGAAGAAGAACTATTGCATGACTAATTTTCATACCACCCACTGTGATAGTGATATACATATTTTCTCAAAGCAATCCTTTTTTCTATGAAGTATCTCTGATTCATAGAAGACCAAGTGCTTAAGGTCAAATTAAAGTAATTTATGTTAATTGATTGTTATATGCGGCAATTATCTTTTTGATTAAGAGGTCCAGGAGGTCTCTGTTGAGGAAATGGTGAGTTTTGATTAAAGGAGTTCATCTTTTGTAAACTTTAGTCGAATCTTTGATATTGGAAAATGATTGTCTCAGATTGTAAGTGCTTATGGTCAAATTAAAGTAATTTATGCTAATTGATTGCTATATGTACCCCTAATTTCATTTCCAAAATATAGCCCTATCCTCCATCAACTTCTTTATAGAATATTGTGTTTATTGAAAAACCTAAATTCTCATATCATCCATCAGTTATACTTTGTGTTCCTTCTCAAGATATGTTTTCTAAGCACGTAACTTAGTGGGACCGTGGGTCAACTCAACTTATATAAGATTTTTCAGTCATTTTAAGGAGGGTAATTTTGTGATAGCTTCTCCATATATTATTAAACATCGTGGGTCTTCTTATCCTAATTTCCATTTGTAAATATTCTCTAGTATATTAAAGTATCTAAGCTCTTTTTATACTGTGACTGTGAGGTTAAAGATTCTTTCTTACAAAATACTATTTTTTTGTCTTATTGAGAATCTTATTTTATTGATAACAGGCAACTGTAACAATACTGCTTCAATTCTTTGCAAGTATTAATAAATACATAAAGATAGGTAAATTATTTCCTAGAAATTTTAACTGTCATGTTTCTATTATTTTTTAATTTAAGATTTAGTAAATAACTTTGATAGACATGAATCTGTTAGCAGTTATTTGAACTTAAAAAATATTAATATTTACTTGTAATAATGCTTTACTTACAGTCAGCTTAATTTAAAGTCTTATGAAAATAGTTTAAATAAATGACTATAGTTCAATACTCTCTTTAAAAAATATGAGTAACCATATGATCAATTTATTGTCTAATGTAATTGTATTAATTCTTGGATTATGCTACAAATTCATTTTCATTTATTTTATTTGTAATCATCAATTTTCGAACCTGATGAAAATGGCTCTTATTTATAATTGCATTATTATTATTATTTTATATGAATTTCACTAATAATAAATTAGTGAAATGCATTTCACTAATCTAACATTAGTGAAATTCATATAATTAAATATTACTTATGTTATATAAACTATTAATGCATTGATGATTTTAACTATGTATATATTAATAATTTATTGTCCTAATATAGGACATGATTAATATATTATAGTATATATTCTAATAATGTAATGCTGTTTTGATAATAGTTTAAATTAGATTAAATTATGATTTACAAGTCTATATAGACTTTTACAAATTCTAATTAGATTTTAGGAACATTGTTCTTTTAAGAATAGTGATTCAAAATTTTATCATTTATTCACTATTTGTGGATAAAAAAATATTATATATGATAAAAAGGGATCCTAAAAAATCGATATAGAAATAAGCATAATTACAGATAGAATTATGACTAATTTCATAAGGATTATTAAGATTCCTTAATTTGTGACTTAATATAATTATTAATACTTAGTAGAAATATAATGTATTTATTGTTATACTTATATTAGCTTAATAATTATTATATTTAAATGTAGTATATTCGTTTAATTAAGTAAAGCATTTTAGATAACTTAAACAATGTCATTTAATTAGTCTACGTTCGTTAGAAACAATAATTCTCAAAAATCACAATGTTTCAAATAAATAATTGGGTTTTGCTTATATAAGACTCAATGCCATCTAATGGCTATAATAATTAATTTTTGTAATCGATAAAAATATCGATGAATGTTTTAATCGAAGAAATCTTGCGCTAAGCGATTTTATTACTAATTTTATTGAAGTTTAGGCCATATTATCTGATGAGAGTAGTGAAATTTTGCTCTTTATATTTGTTTATTACTAGCTTTTTAACCTTTAAATGCTCATCATATCTCAGTTGCAATTTTTGCCCTTTTTTTCTCAATTACATAAGAGTGGGCACATAAAAGTATGATACGCTATTCTTTAAAAATGTATTTCATTAGACAAATCTAAGATTATTAACACTAACATACTCAAATTATGGCTTGACTTTATCGCAGACTTCAGGTATGGTGTAGTTGTTTCTCTTTATTTATCTGCATTGGTTTAGTTCAGCAAAAATATCTTTCATTCAAGATTTTCTCAAATGCTTAGGCTAATTGATATTCCAAAATTACATCTTCAGTGCTACATTTCAATTGCTCTTCCATTTTAAGTAAACGATTTTATATTTTTTTCCTATTTAGAATAAAAAGTATTAAATGTAAATTAAAATAATAAAAACATTACAATTAAATTATCTAAAATATTTTATCATTATTATTTCATATTTATTAATAATACTAAACCTTTACTTCTCTTGACAATAGCATCCGAGCGAATCAGTTTCATTCGAGTCTTTGTTATATACTGTTTAATTGTAATAAGCTATTGGCAATGTTTTTATACAGGAATTCTTTCAAGATATATTTTTAAATTCCCTCTTAAGGGAACTTATTCGTATTATCAAGTGTTTTTTTTGCAGCAATATGTCCATAATTAATCTGCATCTCCTCCGCATTGTTTTACAATTTATAAACTAATTTTTGGGATGACTTTGCACTAAAATTTTCCAAATTCTTTGAAGAATTTAGCATGTTCGCTATAAATTTTGTTTAAAAGTATTCTCTATTAATTCCAGCAAAGTCGCTAGTGATATTTTTATGAACGAAAGTATTATTAGTAGCCTTGTCTTCAAAGACAGTGAGTTCAATTATGTAAGGCTAGTTCATTTGAGCTTGTGATGAACCTATTCAATGGTTTCCATTTAAACTAAATTCGATACTTTAAGAAAGAAACACAAGAAGGAAGAAAACAAGCGAGCAATTATATTTTCTTTGATTTTGACATTTGAATCTTCTGTCTCTTTAATGCCTTTTAAAACTGATATTTTCAATCATTTTGATCTTTATTTTAAACATTTGCCATTTTATATAGTGACAATAATATAAATGGTTAATTACTAATGATTATGCAGTAAACATAACCCTAACTACAAGTTCTTTTAAATTAAATTTATATTATGTTATTAATTTAAATTAATCATATCGAAATCAAATTTCATTTGATTTCATTTCTATTCAGTGGTATTTATAATAAAATATATTTATATTTTTCTTTTTGAATTTTCCCTTTTAAAATTTATTTCAGTATTAGTAATGCAACTAATCATAAGATCCTAAATTATCCATAATATATTTGAGGGGATATCCAATAAAAAAAGCCTTTGTTAAGTTTTTACTTGAAGTAAATAATGTTCTTATTTATAGTGATACTAATTTATGTTACACCTATTAAATGTCTATAATTAAGTCAATTATGCAGTTTTCAAGAATATAAAGCAAAAATATATAAATATATATATATATATATATCGTCTATATATAATACTATATATATATTAATTTACTATATATATATATATATTATAATATAGAATTATGATATAAATCGAATCAAATAAATATATTTTTTCTGCTTTTTAATGAATATTTATATAAAAATAAAGTAGTATTTTTATTTTATATACTACATAAAACCAAATATTGCTATAATAATAATCTTTAGTTTACAATTCTTTATAATTCTATATTGATTGAGTATTTAGGATTCTTTTATTTTCAAAGCAGATTTCATACAAATAAATAATAATTATAAAATGATATATTGTCTAATTTTCAGAATCATGACGAACTTATAAAAATTTATCTTATTTATATTATAAATCAATTTATATATTACTATAAAATAATAAATGTTTAATATTTACAGACTAAAGATATGTATAATAAGAAAAAGTTATATTTTTAAGAGATATATCTGTAAAAAATATAGTTAAATTAGAACATATAATAAAACAAAAGAAACAATTAAATAAATATAAATTGATAAAATAATTTATTCAAAAACTTTAATATACATTGTGAAAAAATAACTTAATATAATAATATGGTAAGCAATATAGCATGTAGACAAAAAACCTAAGAATGGGAACAACAAAAAGGGAATGATCTAATAAACCTTATAAAAGCAAATTGCAAAATACACGGAAGCTAGTTTACTAAACTTTTATTAAAGGTTTATGTTTTAATGAACAAATACATAATTTAATATTAATTAAAGAGATTTAGGAACATAGAAGTAATTTCATGGGAAAATATTATTAATGGTTAGCATATCATTCTAATTTAAAACAAACTTCACTTATACTGTGCTTAAAAGATAATAAAATGAATTATGGTAAGATCATACTCGCATTTAGTAACATTTGTTGGTTTCCACATACAGATACAGTGCATTTGCTCATCATTAACTATTGAGGAAACGATAATATTGAAATCAGTGAAACCATAATTAAAAGATTGTAAATATTGGGAGAAGATATATTAATTAATAATTTTTACAGATACTATATGGTTCGGTAAATAATTGTTGATTAATTATTATGTACCGATAGAAAACAATTGCTGTATTTATTGGCAATCAACATCTTACAATTTGTTAAAACTATCAAAGTTTATTGAATTGAACAATCTCTTAGTTTTGGCCAGTTAATGCGATATCTGGGTTATCTTGCCGTGATAAAACAACTCTCCAGGTAGTCCGTATAATTTTATCATCATCTCTCTCCTTGATTTTGTCTTAATTTTTCAAGATAACTTTGCAGCCTATCTCAGAGGTAACAATAGTGAATGAATATATTAATGAAACTTTATCCTAAATCATGTCACCCAAGAAACTAGCATTACTAGAACCTAAGTTATCGATATACATATATTCCAACTTTTTTTCTATCGTATTATATTATACTCTTTGTAGCAGCTTATCTTGAGTTACTACACATCTTCTAAATATATTCATTAATATTCTGAATAAAGTAAATTGTAATTTAAAAAAGATTAATAATAATAATATTAATTGTAATACATTATATTCATAGATGTTACCATTATTATAATTGTATGTGCCTTTCCTTTTTATTTCTGCTTCTCGTTGAAATATCTGATTAAGTTAGTTCCCACTCTTGCTAGGTTGTACCACTGTAATTAACTAAAGTTAGAATATTTATTGTAACTTACATTTGTATTGAATGGTTCTCCATTATCTGATTAGTAATTTTATTAATTAATTGTTAATTTTAATTTACTTAATTCAAAATTTTTTATGATTCAATGCAGTTTGAGAGATAATTACAATAGAATTTTTTAAACATTTATTTTAATTTTATAGGTAAATTATTTCTTCAATTTTAGACTTTAAGTATTGCAATTGAAATGAAGGATAAACGTACCATTTGCTAGCACATATAGGCACTATTCGAGGCAGCGTGGTTTATCACACGACGGTTGAATGCCCAACTAATACATCTAATTGAGCAACTGAAATAATCTAACATCATTTCAATTCTCAAAAAAGCTATTTAAATTTCCCCAAGTAATGTTAATACAATTTTCATTTTTCATAATTCGAATATGTTCCGTTAAATTCAATTAGACCTGTAAATTTCTAGAGCCTGTTGCCTTTCCCCCCTTTTACTACGTGATTTCCTCTATAATGTAATGTAAGGTAACTTGTAACTTTGAGTAGTCTCCTGCTATCTAAACAATTTCAATGAGAATTCGGTATTAAACCAATAAGGAGGCTGAGAGATCTCTAAGCAGTCTACAGTGCGAATAACACTCGTTGGTTTCTTAATCAATGGAGTTTTCATCCACTCTGATAATTCACAGTGCTAATTTGACTTTTTCATTTCATAGGGAATAGGATCATACTCCAAGAGAGTTGAAGTTGATATATGCTGAGGTGACAGTGAACACTAGGCCTTAAATAATTAATAATCTGTTAGTCATTGAACTTATTCTCGAGACACTTTTATAATAAAGTTGCCATATCATGCGCTTTTAATTCACAATGCAACAAAGACTGAATGAAATACACAAGCAATAATATTCCAACAGATCAAAGAGTCACAAGTATTTTCGGTTTTACTAGAGATAGTCACTTAATTTTTTATCATACAATGCAATTGAAAATCATTTGTGGTCTTACGAAGTTGATAAATGTAATAGAGTAACAAACAATGAAGAATACATCTATGAGATGACTTTGTTTCAACTATACGCTTTGACTTACTGGAGATCTTCCAATCAGGCTTGGCGGGCTGTCTCTGCTCTAGGGTTTCACTAGATCCATTTCTCTACCTTTTCAATAGAAGTAAGTAGACTAATGTACTGCTTTCCCCATTTATGACGTTAAAGCTAACTAAACAAGTGTACTTCTTTTGTTAATTATCAAGTTATCTTTAGAGGAATTATGAGTAATTGACTTTATGCAAATATCGTAAAATACAACTTCAAAATTGAAAATATAACAGACAATGAAGTACAGAAGAGTGATTAACTTATACTTAATTAAACATGACCAAGATATTTTGATTAAGAATTTAATATCTTACTATAACTGAATGCATTTTCATTTTTTATAAAGAAAAAACTTAATATTATAGATAAAGTATTGTTTAGCGAAAGTGAATGAAATCTTGATTGATCGTATACAGGCAATTTGATTATAAATGTGTAAAATAAGAATAAAAAGAAATATTGCTTCTAAATTGATAAAATTTGTAAATTAAAAAATTATATATACATAAATACAAAATTAATATGTTCAGTGTTATCCATAATTTGTTAGCTTACGTTAAATTTAGGTAAAAAATAAAATAAAAATTATTAAAAGATTAACTTCTTACACGATATAAATTTTTCCTCATAAATGGTTTATGGTAAAGTTGAATAATATTTATATTTGAAATTAAATTTTTGATGTACTACCAGTGACTTGAAATTTCCTGCTATATAGAAAATTCAAGGTCATTTTTGTCATACTTCAATCGAAGATATAGAGCTGATGCCGACACCTGATGACCTTTCTATCTCCTTCCTACCTTAAAATAGTCTTTTAAACTACATTTCTCGGTGCACTATAGCAGAGATGATAAAATTATGATCAATTTTCTAATGTAGGTTAAGACCTTTATTAGAAAATTTTTACTAAAAATTTGATTTTTATCTTAGATTTATTTATTATTTTTATTTTCCCAAAAATCCCATATTTTATGGACTGGGGACGAGCTTAGACCAATATTCAAACTTACTCTAGACTAGCACTTGCATATCTCAAAACGTAGCTCACTGCTTGCTTTATTCAAAAATAGTACATAGAATTTTACTATTGTTTAATTTATTAAAATTTGTATTTGATGATTATACTTTTTGCATGATACTTGTTATTTATGTATTTATCAAATTTTCATTTATATTTTATAATTATACTTAGATTTTAAATAATTATTGTTATTAAAACTTAGTTTTGTAATATTTAAATCCAGTAAATCATCTGCACTATTCTAATTAATTTAATAGATTATACTTTATTAATTTATTAATGTATTAACAAGTTAATTGAATTAGAACTCTTAGTCTAACTTAGTTTTTTTATTTTTTCTCTATTTATCTTGTAAAAATCTATGATTTTTAGTAAAGTATATTGAATGAAAATAAGTATAGATGTGCAATGTATAAATTATCAGTAATTTTATTTGTAATATGTTTATAAAATATATTTTTTCTCATACTTTTAACTAGGAGTTTACTTGTTTATGATAGCTTTGAGTTTATTTAATTTTTGTTCCAATCATTTACTGATTATTATTCAATAGTAGGACTAGACACAATTAGCAACTAGTACTAAAACAGAGACAGAAACTATATTTATGTGAGAATTTTTGTTTAAAAGGATTAGGTTTGAACTTGCTTTGAATAAAAACATATCAATAATACTACTAAAGATTTGTTTGTAATGCTGAATATAGCATTTAACTATTAATTTTATGATTTAAAAATATGGCTTTGATACATTAAATCTTCATAAAAAACACTCATAATGTATAAGAAGAAGAGTTTAAGATGAGAGATTTCAAGAGTAGGTAGAGTTACTCAAGTAAAAATTATGAATTAGTGGTCTTTAGTCCTGCGTTAAAATATTTTTATAATATATTTTAAATATGGCTGGATGGATTCCAAAGACTGTATGTTTTAAATATATTTTATAGTAATAATCATTTCTCTTTTCGTTCTATGGTTGTCATTGTTGAAAGTAATTAATTTAATTATAATTTATGTTGAAAATCAACAACGATTGAAAATTAGATGTATCTTTATAAACTTTGACTATTGTATATAGTAATTTTCAGTATACACCCCTACTTATTTATTGTTTATAAGCTTGAATCTTGAATATTAGATATTTGAAATAATAAAAGAAATCACATTTCTAACTCATTTGTATTTATCTAACTTATTAATCGCTTATTATTGTCATCTAATTGTCACTTTAGGATTTTAAAATCTCTTATAATTTGTTAAATTACTTACTTCATAATATAATTTATTTGTTAAAACACACATAAATAAGCAAGATGATTATAAATTATATAAACCTTTGTAAAACAATATAAATTATGAATATAAACCCATTATACACACTATGCCTTTAAATATAATGAGGGATCTTACTTTAAATTTCCAAGTAGAAACAATTAATGGCCCAGAGTAGAGTAGAGAGAGAGAGTAAATTGATAAAATTTAAGCCACAAAAATGATTCTCTTGACATATTTGCTAAAAATGTAGCTTCACTCCATATCAAAAACACTCATTTAAGAACTAAACTTGATAATTATTAAGTTCTACCATAAAAATAATCTAAGAAAATGAATAGATAATGCATAAATTAATAATAATAACTAATCAATTCTAAAACAATAGAATTAGTATTAGCTTAATTGATATAAGTGGTAATTATCGAATTAAAGGTTGGTTAAAGCTTACACAAAAAATATTCAATAAGGTATATATTTAGTAAAATAAAATGTATCAATTCTTTGTATAATTTTAATTATATAATTACATCGTAATAAATAAAATAATGCTGACTTCTAAAAGAAGTGAAGAAAAATTACCATTCTATGGCATAATGAATTTCATAAATATAATAGATTTAAATATATTCCATCTTTAAAACTTAGAAAGATTAATGAAAAAAAAGTAGAAAAGACAAATTAAAAATGAAAACTTAATATTTGAATAAGAATACTTAATATAATAAATGGGAATGCGTAAAGTGGAACAGCTAATCATCTTTACAACGATCCTCATAAATATCTCCAACTGCATGAATGAATTTTCCATTAACCCTGTCTTTCTTCTGTATTCGGTAGTGTTGACTTAAGTTGATTAGCATGCTGACTGGAAAAGACCTAGTTTTAAAATAATTTAAAGATATTAAATTTGTAACTTACAAAAAATTGATGAATGCTTAATGCCACCATCTTCATCATATTAACTTTTCATTTTAATTTTTAAATTAATTTAATAAATTATCAATTTCCTATTATAAATAATGATTACTTGATAAGAAAAATAAAAGTTCAACTTTTGTATACTTCAGAAAATTTTTAAGTATATAAAAAGTAATAACTTAATAAATAAAAAAATAAAACAATTTAGTATTAACAACAATCTAATAAGAAATGACACT